>JAJPUD010026142.1:0-16837 GCA_023553655.1 Myrmecobius fasciatus
AAAAAAATGCAAATGAGGGTGGCCTAGCTGCACCAGATCTAAAACTATATTATAAAGCAGTGGTCACCAAAACCATTTGGTACTGGATAAGAAATAGAGTAGTGGATCAGTGGAATAGGTTAGGTTCACAGAACAAAATACTCAATGACAATTGTAATCTAGTGTTCGATAAAACCAAAGACCTCAGTTTTTGGGATAAAACCTCACTATTTGACAAAAACTGCTGGGATAATTGGAAACTAGTCTGGAAGAAATTAGGCATTGACCCACACCTAACACCATATACCAAGATAAGGTCAAAATGGATTCATGATCTAGGCATAAAGAATGATATTATAAACAAATTAGAACAATGTAGGATGGTTTACCTCTCAGACCTGTGGAGGGGGAAGGAATTTGTGACCAAAGAAGAACTAGAGGTCATCATTAATCACAAAATAGATAAGTTTGACTATATCAAGTTGAAAAGTTTTTGTACAAACAAAATGAATGCAGACAAGATTAGAAGGGTAGCAGTAAACTGGGAAAATATTTTTACATCCAAAGGTTCTGATAAAGGCCTCATTTCTAAAATATATAGAGAATTGACTCAAATATATAAGAATTCAAGCCATTCTCCAATTGACAAATGGTCAAAAGATATGAACAGACAATTTTCAGACGAAGAAATTGAAACTATTTCCAGTCACATGAAAAGGTGCTCCAAGTCACTATTGATCAGAGAAATGCAAATTAAGACAACTCTGAGATACCACTACACACCTGTCAGATTGGCTAAAATGACAGGAAATGATAATGATAGCTGTTGGAGGGGATGTGGGAAAACTGGGACACTGATACATTGTTGGTGGAACTGTGAACGGATCCAACCATTCTGGAGAGCAATTTGGAGCTATGCTCAAAGAGTTATCAAACAGTGCATACCCTTTGACCGAGCAGTGTTTCTACTGGGCCTATATCCCAAAGAGATTTTTAAGGAGGGAAAGGGACCCACATGTGCAAAAATGTTTGTGGCAGCCCTTTTTGTAGTGGCAAGAAACTGGAAATTGAAAAGATGCCCATCAATTGGAGAATGGCTGAATAAATTATGGTATATGAATGTTATGGAATATTATTGTTCTGTAAGAAATGACCAACAGGAGGATTTCAGAGAGGATTGGAGAGACTTGCATGAACTGATGCTGAGTGAAATCAGCAGAACCAGGAGAACATTATACACAGCAACAAGACTATACGATGATCAATTTTGATGGACATGGTTCTCTTCAACAATGATGTGATTCAAACCAGTTGTGCTGCGATGAAGATAGTCATATACATCCAGAGAGAGGCCTGTGGGAACTGAGAGTGAACCACAACACAGCATTTTAACGCTTTCTGTGAATATTTCCATGCATTCTGTTTTCCTTCTTAGGTTATTTTTTTTTTCTTCTTCTCTTTCTAGATCTGATGTTTCTTGTGCAGTAAGATAATTGTATAGATATGTATACATGTATTGTACTTGTCATATAATTTATCCTATCTAGCATGTATTAGATTACCTGTCATCTAGGGGTGGGGGGTGGGGGGAGGGAAAGGAAAAGCTTGGGAAAAAAAAGTTTTTTTTTTGCAAATGTCAGTGTTGAAAGGTCACTCATATGTTTTGCAAATAAAAAGCTTTATTAAAAAAAAATTACCTTGGAAAATCTCCAAAGCAAGTCTCTTTCAGATCTCCAAAGCAAGTCTCTTTCAGATGGGCAGGGGATCAGGTGGTTTGCCACACTCAGGTAGCAGCATGAAGCCAGGGCAGGAGACCGGGGCTGGAACAGAGCTTGGAGGATTCTCAGCACCCGGGAAGTCCCTGGGAGCCCCTTGGGCCACTTTGCTTGGCTTGTGGGCAGGTGCTTTGGAAGATCTGCCTTTGGTAAGGGGTGGATTGAGAACAACTGAGAACACGGAACTAGCCTGAGTAGCCCCCCACCGGAAGTCAATTATGCAAACTGCCCCAGGGCAAATTGAAACAGCTGCTGCTCCTCTGCTTTAAATATAACCCAAACTCTAATAAATGTGTAAGAAACAGAAGAGAACTCTCACCATAGACAGTTTTATAGAGAGAAAGAAGGGCAGATCTCAGAGCCTGAGGTTGCTAAAGGGAAAGTAACTTCAGAGGAAGCCACAAAGGGAGACATGAGCTAGTCCCCATTTCACAAGGCTTTCCTGGAAGATTACATAAAGAATCTTAAAAGGGAATTAGAAGAAAAAAGAGGAAATGAATTGAGATCAGTGAAAGAAGGATATAATGCACTGCAAAAGAGATATGAAAAAGAAACCAATTCACAGGAAAACAAAGTTAGTGAAATGGAAAAAGACACCAACTCCCTGGAAAACAAAAATGGTGAAATGGAAAATGACAACAATGCACTGAAAAACAAAATTGGCAAAATGGTAAAAGAAACAATTCACTGAAAAACAAATTGGTAAAATGGAAAAAGACTGCAATGAACAAAAAAATTCAATTGGCCATTTACAAAAGGCGCTAAAAAAAGTAACTGAAGAAAATAATACTTTAAAAATTAGAATTGAACAAATAGAAGTGAATGATTCAATAAGACTTCAAGAATCAGTCAAGCAAAAACAAAAAAAAGTAAAAAAAATAGAGGAAAATATGAAATATCTCCTAGGAAAAACAACTGACTTGGAAAACAGATCTAGGAGAGACAATCTAAGGATTATTGGACTCCCTGAAAGCCATGATGAAAAAGAACCTAGATGCTATCTTCCAGGAAATTATGAAAGAAAACTTCCCTGATGTTTTAGAATCAAAAGGCAAAATCACCATCGAAATAATTCACCAATCACCTCCTGAAAGAGACCCCACAATTAAAACCCCAAAGAATATCATGGCCAAATTTAAAAACTATTGCACCAAGGAAAAGATATTGCAAGCATCTAGAAAGAAACAATTCAAATACCAAGGAACTGTAATTAGAATCACATAAGATCTGTGAGCTTCCACATTAATGGAAGAGCCCGGAATCAGATATTCCTAAAGGCAAAGGAACTTGGATTACAGCCAAGAATAAGTCATCCAGCTAGAATGAGCATTATCTTCCAGGGAAGAATATGGTCATTCAATAATATAGGACAATTTCAGCTATTTCTAATGAAAAGACCAGAGTTGAACAAAAAAAAATTTGACCTCCAAACACAGAACTCAAGAGAATCATAAAAAGGTAAAAAGAAAAGAACTCTTGAGAACTATCTTTCTACTATGGGTATACTCAAAGAATGGTGGTATAATTTGATTTTACTTTGATAAAATGGAAAAGAAATTAGAGGTAGAAGGGCTATCATATTGGGAAAAGAGGGGAAGGAGGTAAAATAAAGTAAAAAAAATAAGGTAAAATCTCATGTAGAAGCAAAGAAAATCTAATATAATTGAGGGAAAGAAGGGAGGGCAATGAGCATTCCTTGAATCTTACACTCATCATATTGGGCTCTAATAGACTATATCAGACACATTTGGTTTCACAGAAAAACTTTTCACTTCTTATATGAAAGTAAGAGTGAAAGGAGGAAAAGAAAAGGATAGACTAATAGAAGGGAAAATATAAGAATTAGGGGAAAGGTGTAAAAGAAGAGGGAGAGGCTCCAAAGGGGGAGGAATGTTAGAGGGAGGTGGTCATCAAAAACAAAATACTGGGGATAGGGAAAGAGAGAAAGGAGAAAGGGAAGAAAAAAAAAGACTTTGGGTAAATAAGATGGCAGGAAATACACATTTAATTATTTTAACTCTGAATGTGAATGGGATGAACTTTCCCATAAAATGGAAGCAGATTGCAAACTGGATTAAAAGCCAGAATCCTACAATATGTTGTTTACAAGAAACACATCTAAAACATAGAGATACATACAGAGTGAAGGTAAAGAGCTGAAACAGAAGCTTTTGTGCTTCAGGTGAAGAAACATGGGTAGCAATCCTTATCTCAGATCAAATAAAAGCAAAGATAGGTCTAAATTAACAGAGATAAGGAAGAAAACTATATTTTACTAAAGGATACCATAGATAATGAAGCGGTATCAATACTAAACATATATGCACCAAGTGGTATAGCGTCCAAATTCCTAGAGTAGGAATTAACAGAGATGCAAGAAGAAAGAGAAAGCAAAACTTTACTAGTGGGAAGAAATTACGGCTTGACACATTGCTAACACCATATATCAAGATGAGATCTAAATGGGTTCATGATTTAGATATAAAGAGTGAAATTATAAGCAAATTAGAGGAACATCATATAGTTAACCTCTCAGACCTGTGGAGATGCAATAAATTTATGTCCAAAGAAGAATTGGAACTCTTAAATGAACACCAGATAGATAATTTTGACTATATTAAGTTAAAAAGTTTTTGTACAAACAAAATTAATGCAGACAAGATTAAGGGGAAGCAATAAATTGGGAAATCATCTTTACATTTAAGGGTTCTGATAAAGGCCTCATTTCTAAAATATATAGATAATTGTCTCACATTTAGAAGAATGCAAGCCATTCTCCAATTGAGAAATGGTCAAAGGATATGAACAGACAATTTTCAGATGGTGAAATTAAAACTATTTCTAGTCATATGAAAAGGTGCTCCAACACACTATTGATCAGAGAAATACAAATTAAGACAATTCTGAGGTGCCAATATACATCTGTTAGATTGCTTAAAATGACAGGAAAAGATAATGATGAATGTTGAAGGTGATATGAGAAAACTGTGTCACTAATACATTGTTGGTGGAATTATAAATGGATCTAACCATTCTGGAGAGCAATTTGGAACTATGCTCAAAAAGATATCAAATTGTGCATACCCTTTACCCTAGCAGTGTTTCTATTGGGCTTATATCCCAAAGAGGTCTTAAAGGAAGGAAAGGGACCCACATGTGCAAGAATGCTTGTGGCAGCCCTTTTTGTAGTGGCTAGAAACTGGAAACTGAATGGATGCACATCAATTGGAGAATGGCTGAATAAATTATGTTATGTGAATATTATGGAATATTATTGTTCTGTGTGAAACGACCAGCAGGATGATTTCAGAGAGGCCTGGAGAGACTTGCATGAATTGATGCTGAGTGAAATGAGCAGAACCAGAAGATCATTATACACGGCAATAAGAAGATTATATGATGATCAATTCTGATGGACATGGCTCTCTTCAACAATGAAATGTTTTAAATCAGTTCCAATTTTTCAGGAAAGAAAACCATATACATCCAGAGAGAAGGATATGAAATGTGGACCACAACATAACATTTTCATGCTCTCTATTGATGTTTGCTTGTATTGTATTTTGCACATACCCAAATTTGCGTCAAAGTCCTGAGTCACTGTCCCAGGGCAAGAAAAAATTCTAGCACAGCATAGTTTGTGCATGATAGGGAATAAGGACATTGGTCATGTTCCAGGATAAAAAGAGTGCTTTGATTACTCACAGACGAGTACAGGAAAGGAGAGTAGTGAACACAAGTCTCCTTACAACATACATACTTGGAAGAATGATAAATTTACAAACACCACCCCACTCCACCCAGCCACCTGGAATAAATCTGAAAACAACTACACAAAACTTTTGGCTTGTGACATTGCCCCCTCTATGCTGGAGGCACAACTCTTCTTTAGTGTGAAACTGAAAGTCAAGAAATAGGCTAGAAAAATTAAAAGTTATCCACAAAGATAATATAAACATTGATAATTATGATGACAGGAAAAATTAAAAAATAAATTCAGTAGATTACAAAGTGAAAACAACTGCATCCAGAACTTTAAAGAACAATGTTTCAGGTACAACTTCAAAAAAATAAAATAAAATGAATGGAAAAAAAAAGAAAATGTGAAATATTTCATTGGCAAACAACTAACTGACCTAGAATAAATATCCAGGACAGATATTTGAAGAATCGCCTGAGAGCCATTATCAAAACAAAAACAAAAACAAAACAAAACAAAAAAACAATTTAGACATCATCTTCAAAAATTATAAAGGAAAACTAGCCCAATATATTATGTTCAAAGGGAAAATAGACAATTGAAAGAATCCACTGATCAGTTCTGAGATCTCCAAATGTAAACTTCCAAGAATATAGTAACCACATTTCAGAGCTTCCAGATCAAGGAATAAATGCTTTAAGTGTCCAAAAATAGAACATTCAAATATTATGTAGCAATAATCAAAATAATGCAAGATTAGAAATCTTTACATTAAAGGACTGAAGAGGCTGGAATATGATATTTCAGAAGGCAAAGGAATTAGGATTATAAAGCAAATTACTGAACATAGATGGGTATAATTCTTCAAGAAAAAATGGACATTTGATGGAATAGATTATTTCAAGCATTTTTAATAAAAAGACCAGAGGTGAATAGAAAAATTAAATTTCAGATACAAGAGACAAGAGAGAGATACAATGAAAACAGCAAAGAAAAATCATAAGAAATTCAATAAATTAAATTCTTTATATTCATGCATAAGAAGATGATTCTTGCAACTCTGGCAAACTGTATCAGGGCAGTTACAAACATATATATATATATATATATGTATATATATATATACATATATATATGCATATATAGATAGATAGAGAGTATAGGTGTGAGTTGAATATGATGGGATAGAATATAAAAATAAGATTTAGAAGTGAGAAAGAGGAACATACTAGGAGAAAGAGGGAAGAGAGATATAGAGTACATTAATTTTTTCACATTAAAGAGAATTAAAAACCTTTTACCATGCACGGAAAGATTGAGGAGATATGGAAGGGCAGCTGTTGAATCTTTCTTTAATTGTAAATAAATCAAAAAATAAAAAATATACAGACTTACTTGAATATGAATGTATCTATGTATGCATGGAAAAATTAGAAGGAAAAGTGATAAAAGAAGGGTAAGGAGCTAGAAATCATGAAGGATGTATTGGGGGAAGCAGTAGTCAGAAGGAAAACATGAGGATAAACAGAGTGAAAGGAGAGTGAGAAACTGAAAGAGAGAGAGAGAGACAGAGAGAGACAGAGAGAGAGAGAGAGAGAGACAGAGAGACAGAGAGAGACAGAGAGAGGAAGAGGGAGAGGGAGAGAAAGACTAGAATGGAGAGAAATACAAAGTAACCACAACTGATAAAAATTTACAACAAATTTCTTTGACAAAAGCTTTATTTCAATAAATAAAGAACTGAGTCAAATTTATATTCCTACCAGTCATTCCCCAATTGATAAATCATCAATAGATATGAACAGTTTTCAGACTAATAAATAAAAGCTATCTCCAGTCATATGAAAAAAGGCTGTAAATCTCTATTGATTTGAGAAGTGCAAAGTAAAACAACTCTGAGGTACTACTCCACACCTATCAAGTTGGTTAATATGACAAATATCTAATGAAAAATGTTGGAGATAATGTAGGAAAATTGAGACACTATTGCACTGCTTGAACTGATTCGATCATTCTGTAGGTACTTCTGGCCATTCATCCCCTTTTTCCTACTTTTAGGTGAATTGGGCATTCAGACTTTTTAACTTTTTGCTGAAAGGCGACCTGTAGAGTTATATTCCTTATTCCTTACTCTTCATTCTGACTTCCCTATCCCTAATTGCTTACTTCTCACAAGATAATTTAGAAAATAACCTTCACTAATAATATCATGCTAACATTCTATCTCAAATGACATAAGGTTCTGTCTTGAAGGGTTATGTGCCTTCATCTGAATCATAGATACTATACCTCTGTGCTGTTCACTGCAGTCACTAAGTCTATATATGGAAAATGCTCCTGTTAACATCTCTTTCCTTTTCTCCATAAAAGTTAAGTTTGTTGAAGCTATTACTGTATGGAGGTGCTTTTCAATTGAACTCATTCATACTAAATTGTCTATAATAAGAAAATATTCTGCTAGAGAAGAAAAATGCATGTCATCTATATATGTGTATAAATGCATGTGTATAATATGTATATAACTGTGTATATCACTAGGTTTTACATTTATAAGAATAATAAAATTTATTTGTATAAACCTTATAGTTGAGGTAAATCTTGCATATAATGATTACAGTTTCAGCAAGAAGGGAAAAAGTTGGAAAATACAACTACATAATATAAAATCTTCTGATACACTAATAAAGGATTTTATGGAATGAGGTTCTACAGATGAAAACTTATGAACTCAAAGGAATGAGTGGAGGGAGTGAACTCAGTAAGGAGAAAGGATAGTTCTTCATTGAAGCTTGGAGTAAAAGAAGAAAGAGACATGATGTAATGAGGTTTTAAAATATAGGAGATAACAAAAGAGTCATACCAAATGGTCTTTTCTCAGTAAGTTATAAGGCAAGGAAGGTCATCTTTTGAGAAGAAGGGAGAAAATAAGTAAATGAATTAAGGGATAAAATGATTAACAATTTTGCTGCTTAAATAAGGACCCATTTGAGATTAGCTCAACTAATTAACAATCTATTATGGAGTATTTTATGTCCTATTATGTCCTAGACATGTATCCTCATACTTGTAGGGGACGCAGTGAGCACAGTTATGTTATTTACTCCAGCACTGATCCACAGTATGAAAAAGCACCAAAGGCAACAGATTTCAGGGAAATGACAGGATTGGGATTTGACAAGTTATGAATGACAAATACAGAATGGGGGCAAATGATTCTAGAATAAAGAGCAGCATATACTTAAACTAGTTATCTAAAGTGGTGGTCTAAGAGATCACTGAGGGACAGAGTTTCTAGATGGCATAGTAAAAGTAAAGAAAACCTAATGAAATGAATAAGACATAAGAAGATTTGAAAATATAGAACTTATACTCAGAAACATTTCCGAAATATTGATGGAAGATCAACATGTTTAAGTGAAAGTAAGATTAGATACTTCTGTTAGTAAATGAGATGAAATTAAGTTATAGGTCATGAAAGTTGAGAACATGGATGATTTGGAGGAAACAATGATGTTTGAGGGATATTTACATGTATACTGAAGATACTGAAGTTCCAAAATGTAAGGTCAAAATTTGTAGTATTGAAAAATGGAAATAGTGTGAACCAGTTCCTGAATTCCTTGAGGAAGAAAGGAAGATTAAAGTAGATCTGTTATAAGAGGAAAACTGGGAAGGAGAGTGAGTATCATGCATACACACACCCAAAGAGAGACAGACAGAGACAGAAACATTCAGATGGATGGACAGAGACAGACAGACAGAAATAGAAAGGAAGGAGAAGAAAAGGACAACAATGAGACATGTAGAGATAGAGGGAGACAGGGAAATGGAGTAAATCTTAAAGAAAGAAAGTTTGCTGAGTGATTGCTTCAGAGGGAACATCTGGGAATGAAAATAGTGCCTACTTCAATTCATTTGTTGGTGAGCATGAGAAAAGATAAATCCAGAAGTGGAGAGAGTGAAAAGTTATTCAGTATCATCTCAATGAGATTATCTCAATTCTTCATGTGCAAGAAAATGTAAAGACAAACAGAAGAAAAAATTTAGAATTGAGAGATGATTATGAATAATCAAATGAAGTTCCACAGAGCACAAAGGAAGGGGAGGACAATGTTTAAGGTGAATGAAAATGAGACAACAGAGACTGGGAATTGTCAGGAGCAAAGAAGTATGGTTCAGTCAATTAAGTATCTATCATAAGAATTTGAAATGTTTCAACATTAGGACTAATATTATTCACATATTAAATATATAATTCTATATTAGATGCTAAGGGAACCTTTGAAAAATGACATTAATTTGTTAAGAAAACTCTAAAAATATGCAAAGGAGCTCTGTAAAAGGATGAAAATTTCATTTTTAAAACTTAGGACTAGTATTATCTGAAATGTAGAAATCCTGTAATACTTTCCAATAAATACAGAGGTTAAATATATGCATTCTTCCTATAATTGCTTAGCATAGTTTTAGGGCATGTGACTAATATATCATAGTTCTATATTAGATGAGAAAAATACTAAAAGTATGAATGTTAGTTATGAGAGGATATAATTGTTCAAATTTTAATCATACCTATGTGTAAGTAATATGGTTCTTCATTAAGAAAATCCAAAAATTAAGCAGCAAAATAATAAGTTATTAAAATATTAATGCAATAACACAATAAAAATAAATATACAGAATATGTACATTATTCATATAAATGGAGGATTATAGAGAAATTCCATTCAAAATAACCATGAAATGCAGACATATATGAGATAAATCTCCAAGAAGCATGAAACTTACATAAATGCAACTACAAAATATTTATTAGAGAAATAGAGATTTACAGAAATTGAAACACTTTAATTGTTGGGTTGAACCAATAAAATAAAAGTAATGATATTATATAAATCAGTATTTGTATCTGGTATTACAGTAATCAAACTCTAAATGAATCTGATCTACAAATCTCAAAGGAAATAATTTTGAATCATTGTCATTAATAATTAAAAAGCAATACCAATAACAATAGCTTCTCCTCAGGTGTATTTCAAAGTAAGTTACGAACCAAAAGCTAATCAAAAATTATAGAATTTGGTACATTCCTCATAAAGGAATATAGATCAGTAGAGGAAACTAGATTAGTAAAATCAAGATACAGGTTTATTTATTTAATTATTATTTATTTTTCGTTTACTTTTTAAAGTCCATGTTTGACAAAACTGTAGTACAAATTACTTTGAAATAGTAAAATTATCCAATAGAACATTCTAGGAATAATGGAACTCAGATTAAATGAAACAAGGTTTATACCAATCCACTTAAGATTCATTATCTAAATATAGAAGGCCATATAATAAATTTTAAAAAGATAAAAATGGATTACCTTAGGGGGGCAGAACCAAGATGGTGGAAAGGAGACATGTCTTTTTTTGAGCTCTCCCCATGACCCTCAAAGTAACAGTATTTACAGCCTCTGAACTGGTTTTAACGTGACAGAATCCACAAATATTGGAAATGTAAAAAATCTCCAGCAGAGGATAATTTTGAAGATCTCCAGAAAAGGCCTGTTTCAATCTGGTACAGAGGGAGGCTGGCCAAGCACAGGCAGGCCAAGTGCAGGTAAGTCAAGCACAGACACAGTGCAGGCAGCACATAATCCCAGGGTGGTGTGGGCTCTACATGCCATATAATCTACCCATGAGGAATCTACAGCAGTATTGGCTACTCTGTGCTGGTTACAAGTCAGTAGATCAGCAGACAAGTTATAAGACATCAAACACAAACATTAAAGGCAAATAATGAACCCCTAAACACCAGAATTTCATGTGACCTGGCCATGACCACTCAGCACAAGAAGTTATTCAGTAGTGACCCAGAGGAGTGACTGCCACCTGTAGAAGAAGTTTGGACAATCTCCCCCTTACCCAAAAAAGAGACCTCAATATTATTTTTTTTGTTTATTAAAGCTTTTCCTTTACAGAACATATGAATAATATTTCTATATTAAGCTTTGCAAAATTTTCTATTCCAAATTTTTACCTCCTTCCCTCTAGATCACAAGTAGTCTAATCCATGTTAAATATGTTAAAATATATGATAAATCCAATATGTGTATACATATCTATACACTTAACTTGCTGCAAAAGAAAAATCAGATCTACAAAGAGAAAAAAACAACCTAAGAAGGAAAACAAAATGCAAGCAAATATTTACAGAAAGCATTAACATGCTATATTTTGGTTCACTCTCAGTTCCCGCAGGCCTCTCTCTGGATGTATATGACTTTCTTCATCTCTGAACAATAGGAACTGGTTTGAATCATCTCATTGTTGAAGAGAACCATGCCCATCAGAATTATCATCATATAGTCTTGTTGTTCCTGTGTATAAGGATCTCCTGGTTCTGCTCATTTTACTTAGCCTCTGTTCATGTAGGTCTCTCCAGCCCTCTCTGAAATCATTTTGTTGGTTGTTCCTTACAGAACAATAATATTCCATAACATTCATATACCATAATTTATTCAGCCACTCTCCAATTGATGGGCATCCACTCAGTTTTCAGTTTCTTGCCTCTACAAAAAGGGCTGTAACAAACATTTTTGCACATGTGGAAACCTCAACATTAAACATTAAAAAAATGAACAAAAAAGCAAAAAGAACTCTGACCATAGAGAATTTTTATGATGAAAGAGAATAGATTTCAAATCCTGATGTCATTAAAAGTAGATAGTCTATAGATGTAGCCCCAAATAGTGATATACATTGGTTCCCATCTCACAAGACTCTCTTAGAAAAAAAATCAAAAGTATCTTAAAAGAGAGCTAGAATAACAGTGCAGGAAGGAAATGAGAACTTTGCAATAGGGGTTAGAAAAGAAAACACAGAAATTATCTGAAGAAAACTCCTTGCAAAATTGAGTGAAATGGAAAAAGCATTTATCTTTTTTACAAAATAGATTTTTTTATCATCCAAATTCTTTATTTACAAAACATATGAGTAATTTTTCAACATCAACCTTTGCAAAACTTTCTTTTCCAATGTTTTCTCTTCTTTCCTCACCCCCTCCCCTAGATGGCAGATAATCTAATACATGTTAAATATATTAAAATATATGATAAACCCAATATATGTATATATATCTATACAGTTATATTGTAGCACAAGAAAAATCACATCTAGAAAGAGAAAGAAAGAACCTAAGAAAGAAAACAAAATGCAAGCAATCACAAATATAAAATATTAAAATACTATGTTGTGGTCCACTCTCAGTTCCCACAGGCCTCTCTCTGGGTTTATATGGCTTTCTTCATCACTGAACAATAGCAACTAGTTTGAATCACCTCATTGTTGAAGGACTCATGTCCATTAGAATTGATCACTGTATAGTCTTGTTGCTGTGCATAATGATCTCCTGGTTCTGCTCATTTCATTTAGCATCAGTTCATATAGATCTCTCCAGGTCTCCCTGAAATCTTCTTTTTGGTTGTTTCTTACATAACAATAATATTCCATAACATTCACATAACATAATTTATTCAGCCATTCCCCAATTGATGGGCATACATTCAGTTTCCTGTTTCTTGCCACTACAAAAAGGGCTGCTACAAACATTACAAAATAGATTTGACAAAGTGAAAAAAGAAAACAACTCCCTGAAAAAGTAGAATTTGTAAAATGGGGGAAATAATCCATAGAACAAAACAACTCATTTAAATTCAATTGACCAAATATAAAAACAAAACAAAAAAAACCCAAAAACAAACAAAAAAAACTAAACTAAAAAAGGAAACTGAAGAAAATAATTCATTAAAATCATAACTGAACAAATGTAAAATGAATGACTCAATGAGACATCAAGAATCAGTCAAGTAAAACCAAAAACAAACAAAAAAAAAAGAAAAAAAATAGAAGAAAATGTAAAATACCTCCTTGGAAAAACAACTGCCCTGGAACATAGATCAAGGAGAGACAAGATAGGATCATTGGACTTCCTGAAAACCATGGTCAAAAAAAGAGCTGAGACATTATCTTTCAGGAAATAGTCAAGGAAAACCGCTCTGGTATCCTAGAATAACAAGGTAAAATTGTCATTGAAAGAATTCACCAATCAACTCTTGAAAGAGATCCCAAAATGAAAACTCCAAAGAACATTGTAGCTAAATTTCAGAACTATCAGAACAAGAAAAAAATATTGCAAGCAGACAAAAAGAAACAAGTAAAATGATGAGGAGCTACAATCAGGATTACTCCGAATGTATCAGCTTCTACCTTAAAGGATTGAAGGGCCTGGTATCTGATATTCCAAAAAGCAAAGGAACTTTAAATGCAGCCCAGAATGAGCTATATACCTAAATTGAGAATTATCTTTCAGGGAAGAAGATGAACATTCAATGATACAGTTGAATTTTATTTATTTCTGATGAAAAGAGCTGAACAAAAAAAAAATTTGACCTCCAAATACAGAACTCAAGAGAACCATAAAAGGGAAAGAACTCTTGAGAATTATATCTATGATATGGGTATACATAGAGAGTGCAGGAATAATTTAATTTTACTGTCATAATATAAAAAGAAACAAGAAGTGGAAAGGGTATTGTACTGGGGAAAAAAAGGAAAATAGAAGTAAAATAAGGGAAATTACATGTCATGAAAAGGCAAAGAAAACCTATTATAAATGAGAGAAAGAAGGGAGGGAGATGTGTAAATCTTACTCTCATCAGATTTGGTTCAAACAAAGAATATTATACATATTTGGTTTCATAGAGAAACTTCTCTCACCTTATAGAAAAGTGGGAGGGAAAGGAAAGGGAAGGGAAAACAGAAGTAGTAGGGGAAAGGTATAAGAAAGGAGGAGGGACTATAAAGGAAGAAGCCTGCTTGAGGGAAGTAATGGTAAGAAGCAAAATGCCGGGAAGGAAGGAAAGAGAAAAGCTTAATTGGAGGTAAATAAGGTGGCAAGAAACACAGAATTAGTCATTTTAACAGACAATAGGAATAGGGCAAATTCTCCTATAAAATGGAAGTGGATAGCAGGCTGATTAAAAGCCAAAATTCTAAAATATGGTATTTACAAGAAACACATTTAAAGAACAGTGATACATACAGAATAAAGTCAAAAGGCTGGAGGAGAAAGAGGATATAGACTTCCGGGGGTGGAGCCATGGTGGCAGAGATCAGACAGGAGTCTCTGTAACCTTCTCTAACCTTCCCTCAAACCAACAACATATGTAGCTTCTAGACTGATTTTGAAGCAAAAAAATCCACAATATCTGGAGGACAACACGATTCTAGAAGATACTCTGGAAGAACTTCAAAACAGGTCTGTTTTAATTGGGCAGGGGGGTGGTCTGCTGAACCCAGACTGCAGCACAGGGAGACCAGGGCAGGGAGCTGGAGCAGGGAGCTGGAACAGGAGTCAGAACAGGAGTCGGAACAGGAGTCGAAACAGGAGTGGGAGCGTTGTGCTTTTCACACACCTGGGAGTCTTCTGGGGGTCTCTTGGGCCAATCTGTCCTGATTGTAGGCAGGTAGTTTGGAGGGTCTGCATTTTGTGGGGGGTAGATTGTAAACCACTGAACCCTTGATGAGCATTGGACCTAGCTGCCATTAGACAGCATCCTAGGTTGATCAATCAATCATCAGGACTGATCAGCACCAGAAATAATTCAATCAGCAGAACTGCCCAGTTCCTGAAATAATTCAATCAGCAAAATTGCCCCAGGGTGAACTAAAGTACAACTGCCTAGCAACTGACATAATTCAATCAGCAGAACTGCCCAGTTCCTGAAATAACTCAATCAGCAGAAATGCCCCAGGGCAAATTAAAGCAGCTGTCCCATCTTTGCCTTACACAGACGTCACACATTTAAAAAAATGAATAAAAAACAAAAAGAGCTCTCAACATAGACAACTTTTATGTAGGGAGGGAAGAACAGACCTCAAATCCTGAGGCCCCTAAAGGTAAAGCAACTCCAGAAAAAGCCCCAAAGAGAAAAATAAACTGGTCTCCAGTTTATTTACAAGGCTTTCTTTGAAGATTGCATAAAAAATCTTAAAAGAGAGTTAGAAGAAACATGGGGAAACAAAATGAGATCACTGCAAAATAAAATAGAAAAAATGGAAAAAGAATGCAATGAACAAAAAAATGTAAATGGTCAATTGCAAAAGGAACTAAAAACAGTAACTGAAGAAAATATGGCATTAAAAAATTAGAATCGAACAATTGGAAATGAATGACTCATCAAGACTTCAAGAATCAGTTGAACAAAAAAAAAATGAAAAGATAGAGAAAAACATGAAATATCTCCTAGGAAAAACAACTGACCTGGAAAATAGATCTTGAGGAGACAATCTAAGGAGTATAGGGCTTCCTGAAAGCCATGATGAAAAAAAGAAGCTAGACACTATCTTCCAGGAAGTCATAAAAGAAAACTGCCCTGATATGTTAGACCCAGAAGGCAAAATAGTTATTGAAATAATCCACTGATCACTTCCTGAAAGAAATCCAAAAATTAAGTCCCCCAGAAATATAGTGGCTAAATTCCAGAACCATCATACAAAGGAAAAGATATTACGAGAAGCCAGAAAGAAACAATTTAAATATCAGGGAGGCACAATTAGGATCACACAGGACCTTGCAGCTTCTACTCTGAAGGATCGAAGGGCCTGGAATCAGATATTCCAAAGGGCAAAGGAACTTGGATTACAGCCAAGAATAAGTTAGCCACCTAGAATGAGCATTATCTTCCAGGGAAGAAGATGGTCATTCAATGATATAGGAGAATTTCACCTATTTCTACTGAAAAGACCAGAACTGAACAAAAAATTTGATCTACAAACACAGAACACAAGCGAAACATAAAAAGGTAACAAGAAAAAAAAACTCTTGGGAACTATATTTATGTTATAGATACTTATAGAATGAGTGTTGATTTTATGAATCAATTATTACATTATGATTATGATATGATTACTGTGATTTTATGATTATTGTGATTTTATGATCATTATGCTATGATAAACTGAAAAAAAAAATTACAGGTAAAAAAGGGATAACATTGGAAGAAGAGGAAAAGGAGGTAAAATAAGGGAAATTACATCACATGTAGAGGCAAAGAAAACCTATAAGGATTGAGGGGAAAAAAGGGAGGGGAATGAGAATTGGGTTAATCTCCATCTCATCAGATTTGGTTCTGAGGGAATAATAGACGTACTTATAAGGAAACAGGAGGGAAAGGGGGAAAAAAGGGGTGGGTGGGGCTCTAAAGGGAAAGGATTGTTTAAGGGAAGTGGTTATCATAAGCAAAATAGTAGGAAGGAGGGAAAGGGGATAAGAAAGAGAAAAGCATAAGCTAGGGTAAATAAGATGGCAGGAAATACAGAATTAGTTATTTTAA
>JAJPUD010026143.1:382-16837 GCA_023553655.1 Myrmecobius fasciatus
GGGGGGAGGGAAAGGAAAAGCTTGGGAAAAAAAAGTTTTTTTGCAAAGGTCAATGTTGAAAAGTCACTCATATGTTTTGCAAATAAAAAGCTTTATTAAAAAAAAAACTGTAGACAATAAATGTGATCATCATTTAGAGAATGGATGAAGAAATTGTGGTATATTGATATTAGAATATTGCTACATTGTAAGAATTCATAATGGAAATAATTCAGTGGAAAGACTGTATTAAGGGATATATGCCAAGAAGGCAAAATCAAGTGAACAAAATATTCAATGACAATAATAATTTAAAATAATACAACAAACACACATTCAATTCAGATTGATTATAATTAACAATATTAGTCCCATAAAAAGAAAGGGTGAACTATGCATTCTCTTAATAAAAAGATGATGAGGAGGATGTTTAGTATCCTTGAGATTGCAGACTATAACCTAAATTTCACAGTGTGAAAGAAGTTATTAGTATAAAGAGATTACTGCATACTCAGCCTTAGGTACTTTGGTCCTCAGAATTGCTTGTATTTGTTGTTCTGTTTTGTTAAAACAAAGTTGCAGTGGTGGGGATATAGACAGAAAGATAGAGATAGAGATATGGAAACCACTGATATAAACTATTCAACAAAACACATCTATTTAAAAAAATAGTATAATCCCTTAATCATGTCTCTTTACTATCAGATTTTTAAGCTTTCTCAAGGACTCCTTAGGGCAGGCAGGAAATTTTTAGAAATGTGATCTTAGAATGACTGAGTCAGAGATATAGTCTTAATAAAGCCTATGGTTCAAATTCATAAAAAAGCTATCTAATGATACAATATGTGCCTAAACCTCAAACAACTCTAAAGCATAGTCAGACAGACAATATTCAATAGACTTTCAGCCCTTTTTTAAGAGAATAAGACAAAAAATAGTGAATTCATAGATGTGAAGGAAAAACTACTTAATGGTATCTGAGTCTACATATAGACACACATATGTATATGCATACACATATATAAATATGTGTATAATATATAGATATAATTAAAGCCAGACTATCAAATATTTTTAAAGAATGGTTTATATTCTAAAGATTTATGTTTTAATTTAGCAACTGCAACATTTCAAAAATACTATTTAAAGGTCTAATAAAAATATTCATTTGATGCTTTATGTAAACAAAAGTAGTTTATAAAATTACCTGTTGTTTCCTTAAAGTTATTTCTCTAAATAGACATTTAATCCTTTTTATTTTTTTTTACTTTATTGGCCTATGGTACAATTTGTGTATGAGAAAGGAAAAGTATAGAATATGTGATCTTTCTTTAAATGTAATAGTAATAATAATTATAGTTTTTATGCATCTAGTAACTCAGGATTTGTAAAGCACATTTAAATCTACTTTCTCATCTGATCCTTATAATAATTTTATGTGATAAGTACAACTTTAAGAAGAAAATCTGCCCTTTCCTTAAACTTAATTTTCTACCAATCATATAGTGTTTGAGATGAGTGTTTATTTGTTATAAAATTTGGGGAAAGAAAATACAATTCTAAAACTGTTAAAATTTGTGGGAATAAGAAGAGGAATATGATTTTCACTTACTTTCTCTAGTCTGCATGCTTTTCTGTGCAAAACCAAAACACTCTCTTGTAAATGTTGGAAGTTATGTGACTTGAGATAAACATTGTTGGGGCAGTAAAGAAATTTCCCTTGTGGTAGCTAACTCAATTCTATAATTCACTGGTTAAATATCATATTGGTCAATTATGAAAAGAAGTTATTTGCAATGTTTCTATGTAAGAATTTTACTAGGACTAGGAAAAACAATCTGCTGCCATCCCAGGAAATTTTAGTACCCATATAATTGGGTTAGAAAGGCAACTCATTTGTCAATTATTTTAGTTTCAAATGTGAAGACTGGCATGTCAGAGAATCATGCAAATATTTTTGTCTTCATCTTACCAAATAAAGACATAAATGGCAATTCCAGGGCTTGCTTCTTCTTTATGATAATAAATGTATTTCACTAAAATTTTGCTATTGTCTTCTAGAAAATCTAATTTTCTATGGTAGTAAACATATGTCAATATTTCCTGTTTTCTTAAGTGAATTGCATCTAAAATTAGCAACTAAGTGTTATTTTTTAAAGCTAGAAAAGTGCTTGGAAATCAACTAGTCTAACACAAGATAGACATAAAATCATCCCATTATTTTTGATATTTTAGTTCCAGTGTTAATAAGGAATTTATAACAATTTTAATTCAAAATGGCTATTTTGATTTTATTTAATATACATTTTATTTTTATATAATATATTTTATATACTATTTTTAAATATTTAATTTAATATGAGCATTTTAAAGTGGAATTTTATTAATATATTCTGTTTCTATATCACTTCCTCCTCTAAATATATCCCTTTCCAGTGAATTATCCCTTCTAAATAAAATTTTTTAAAAAAGGTAAGTCTCAAATGTAACCAATCTGTCAATTGAATCTGGCAAACACATGCAATGTTTTGCACTCCTTCTCCAGTGAAAAAATGGGGTACATTTTCTTATCTTTTCCCTCCTCATATTTTCTTTAGAAACAATTTGGAGCTTATTTTTCAAAGCACTAATGGACTAGTTGAAAATTAAAATGAAAAGAATAAAATAGCAGTAGAAGTAGCAGCAAGATTACAGTGAACAGAGGGCTAGACCTGGATTCAGGAAGCCCTTAGATATAAACATCTAGTCTCAGACACCGATTTTCTATGGGAGCACAATCAATTAATATAACCTCTGTTTGCCTCAGTTTCCTCACTTGTAATAATATCTATTTCCCAGATTTGCTGGAGAATGAAATGAGATAATATTTATAAAGTAGTAATGTAATCATTGTTATTGTCATCATCATAATAGTAATTCAGGTAAAGCACTTGAAATGTTTATGTTTATATATTTGCATAATTAAGCTAAAATTGCCTGGTTTAAATGTTTAATTATGGTGAGAGTGAGATATGGGGCTGCTCATAGACAGATATAGAGAGTGGAGAGGAGAAACTTATGATAACCCTTTTGAAATATTTAGTTCTCTATTAGATCATCTCTGCTTTGGCAAAGAAAATGACAAGCAACATGTTGATGTTCCAAAGAGACAGATTTTCTCTCTCATTAGAACTTATTTTTGAGAATTAGTGCTGTTCCATAGTGGAATAAAACTTCAGCAGGTAAGGGATTCTTCTTCACTTGGCTTCAAATAAAGATGGGATGAACACTTGGTAATATATCATAAAGAAAAATCTTTTTCAGATATAAGCTCATCCAAATGATCTCTGAGTTCCCTTCCAACTCTGAACTTCTGTGATTCTTGTAACCTTTATCAACAGCTACATATCCTTGCTTTAATTTCCTCATGTTAGAAACTTTGTCTTGATCATCCCATAATCATGAAATTTAAAACAAAGCACATACATGTAATTACTTTGATACTTATAGAAGATATACATTTTAGGATCTTTGAAATCACCTACTCCAGCTAGAGAAACCAAGATCTAAATAAATAGGAAGTAAACCTTCCAAGATCTCTTAGTAGCAAAGTCAAAATCCTCCACCCTCTGCTTTTCCCATTATTTGATACTGTCTTTTGTAGGAAATCAGTTCTTCATCTAAGTATACCTTCCCTTTCCATCTTGATTGTAAGAATATTTAATCTAGCTACCTGCAAATGTATAATGAGTTGCTATTGCTGTTGTTAATTTTTTATAAAGTTTGACATAATTTGATTGGGGATACAGTAATAACAGTTAGCTAATTTAATGTATCATTTACTATGTATCAGGTACTATATACTTTACAATTATGATTTCATTAGATTCCCTCCAACAACCAAGGTATTATTATCCATATTTTGCAGATGAGAAAACTGAGATGGATGGAAATTATGTGACGTGCCCAAACTACTAATAAGTGTTTGAATTCACATTTGAACCTACATCTTCCTGATTTCAGGTGTGATGCAATGGATAGAGAGTCAGATTTTATCATAAAACCTGATATTCATATAACACTTTACTTTTCATAGAGTATTTTTTACTTAATAACATTGAAAAAGAGGGAGCAATTCCTAATTCTGCTGTTAAATTAAATTAACTCTCTGAGCTTTACTTTATCCATCTATAAAATGAAGAGGTTGTATTAAATGATCTCTCCCCTCCCTGAAATTTCTGGATTTTTTTTTAAAGTGAGAAACTAGAATTACATGTAATATTTAATATTGGACAATGTTTTGTGATAAGCTAGCAAATACCTTGGATTGGTTCAAACACAAAATGACCTTTTTTCTGCCTCTCATATTGTACTTCTTGTCTTACAATTTGTAGGAAGTATAGTACCCCACTGGCTAAGTAGATGCCATTTTATTGAATGACATTCACAGATTCGAACTAAGCTAAACTGCCAGGTCTGTCCTCAGTATTCCCACATGATTTTAGTTTCAGGAAGATGTAGTAGAGAGGACAAAAAAAAAAAAAAAAGATGGTCAAGAATTCTAAGTTCTTGGGGTCTCAGTTTCTCCTCATCTGTAAAACAAAGACGATTATGCTAGTTAATTCATGTGTTCTTTCCAGCTCTGATATTATGTGATTCTATAATTCTGTGAAGCAAGAGAGGGTTAATCCTTGAAGTCTGTCTAGACTTTCTCTTCCTGATTCCAATCCAACTATATGGAAACATTAGGGAGTTAATGTATAGCCAAGAGTCAGTCAGGAATTGATAATGTGTGGCAATAAAATTTTTCCAATTAGATTCAGAGCTAGAAAAACTGATATCAAAAGAATTACTTAGTAAGATGATGCCCACCTCTCAGTCTCTTTTACACGATAGCTTAAAATAAGGAAAGACTACTTTGAGCTGCCATGTGGAGGAGGAATAGCATGCTTCATTCTTTGACGGAGCAGTCATGAGTCGATGAGCATGTGGTGACTCTATTCCTTTTCTGTTTATTCTTTCTCGATCTTTGTCAAACAAATACATTAACATAAACATATTGTTCAAATATGAACTTTGTGACTTCAGAAAACCCAGAGATGACACTGGCAACCAAAAACAGTAAAATGGATGTTTTAAATATCTATTCCTGTACCTTTACTTTTTTAATTTTAAAAAAAATCTGAGCTAATAGAATTAATTGTTTTATTTTGGATGGTGACCATAATAACCAGGAGGTAGAGTGTTAAAAGCCAAAACTCCTCAGGATTATTTCTCTTCTGGTGAGTAGTCCATTAGCTTCAACCTCAGGAGGATAAATGGACGGATAGGGGAGTAATTTCAGAATGAGTACAAGTTCTTTTACTGGGGAGACTTTTCTTTCAAGTTGAAGAGATACAAAAGAAATAAATAGACATTTACTTAACCTACTGCTTCTTTTCTTGTCTCTTTTCATTTTGAGAAGAATAATTACCTTTTACATGGGAGAAAATACACAGATAATTATTGATGGAAGGAATGAATGTTTAATGGAATTTTTCTGTTTGAAAGGACAGGAGCCTTGATTCCATAAGAACTGAGAAAAGAGAGGAAAGATAGAGTTGAGTTTTTTTTTCTCTCTCTCTCTCTTCTCTTAGAAAAAATTCTTTGCTGAATCTCCCATTACCAACCCACCCCATATCCTTTCCCATAAGCCAAAAGGGGAGCTTTGAACTAAATGTTTTCTTCTATGTTGCAAATCATTATAATATTATTGTGTGTGTTCCTTTTAAAACATGCATCTTAATTTTTACAGCATTTGTCTTATTCTTCCCCCAGAATAAAAATAAAATTCTCCAAAAAGCTTTTGTAATGTCATTTCTGAAAGTTGGGTAGAATTTAATCATGCTTCCTTCTTGCTTTTGCAGGTTTTTTTTCACATATTCAGCTTTATTTTTCTTATCTCTTTCTCAGAATTGCACATTTAGCTCACTGAATGAAGACATTAGCTATATGAATAGAGTACTTTGCATGCTGCAGACTCGTGAATGGAATCAATTGGATTCATACATATGAAATGCCAAGATTTTGATTTAGGAAGTCAAATCTATAAGTGTTATTACATTGCACAAAATTCTACTGGTCTTTCTCATCCTTGCCCTCATCAACAGCCATATAAATGAACTGTAGCCACACATTATAGTTCAGTTTGCAAATGCTTGCTATTTTACCTAGATATTAGTGAGAGCTTATAGCTTTCTCTAGCTTGCCAGGCAATTTTTAGGATGCAGATCATTTCAGGGGATCATCATTTTGTTCAACATATCTTGGCAACATTCATATTATTTAATTTGTAAGCTTTGTGAGCCATGCATTGTCACTTAAACTTTAGTATATCCCCTTTAAGGTTAATCAGAAACTCTTGAAAACAAGATGATACACATACATATATACACACAAATACACATACATATATATATGCATATATATTATATATACATCCATATATGCATTCATACATACACATATATGAATATACATATATATATATGTATGTGTGCATACATATATGGAAAGAGAGAGAGAGAGAGAGAGAGAAAGATTGAGAGATTGAGAGAAAGAGAGTAGAATAATATCCAAGCCTTCAATGGCAAGGCAGTTTGGTAGGAATAAAAGAGAATAGATAAGATGAAAGAAGTCCTGAAATCTAGTCCCAACTCTGTCACTTAATTGTTATATGGTTTGGGCATTTCACTTATATGGTACTGCCTGGGTCTCATTCTTCTCATCCCTAAACTGGGAACAAAAATAGTTGAACTGTCTGGTTCATAGTTTTCCTGAGAAGATGAAAGGGAATGAAAGTGAAAGCTCTTTATAAATTTTGTTGTAATAAAAGTCTGTGATGGAGAAAATATGAGGCACAAAAGTTCCAAACATAATCTATTTATTGGCAGGGTTAACAGTAGAGGTCAGTGGTCCCTCAGTGACCAGAGATGCATTAGAACAGAGAGAGCTATCTTTTATATTGCTGTTACAAGTATAGGATGGGTTTCCTTTTAGCCTGATTTATAAGAGGGAATTTCCAAGATTTATGACAACAGTTAATCAACAAGGAAAGTTTTGTATTACTAATCCATGATCAGGCAGAACAACTGATGACTGAATGTCTAATGACTCCAGGAGTTTACCCCTTCCCTGCCTTCCTATCCCGGGAAAGACTCTAAGTTAAAACCTAGAAAAATAGGGAAGTTATACTTTTATTAAGAAGTCAGACCTTCTAATGTTTGGGGATTTTTTCCTCAAATTTATTGGCTCCACCAAATTTTTAAAAGCATTTTAATAATATACATTACTTTATGAATTATGTTTGGAGAGAAAAATCAGAGGAAAAAGAAAAAAAACATAGTAGAGATTAAAAAAGAAGTGAAAAGAAGTGAACCCAGATTCACAGAAGTGAACATTATAGTCATTATAATGAGAGCAAAACTGAATTTGTCTTATCCAAAGTTTTATTGTTATTCTGTCATTTCCACTTATGTCCAAATTGTGTGAATCCTATTTGGACTTTCCAAAGATACTGGAATGTTTTCCATTTCCCTCTGCAGCTCACTTACCCAGAGATACCAAGTTGCTAAATATCTGATTTGAACTTGGAAAAATGAGTCTTCTTGACCTCAGGACCAGAGCTCTATCCACTGACACTTAGTTGTCTGAAATACTATCATAATGTTTAACTGATCCCTTGACTCATATCTCTTCACATTTTAAACATTTCTTCACTCAACTGCTAATGTTATTTTTTTCTAAATGTTTGGTCTCATCATGTTACCCTTTCCCCATTTAAGCTCCATTGTCTCCCTATTATTTTCAGGATCAGAGATAAAGTTCTCTATTTGACATTGAATGCTGAATTCTTCCTACCTTTCTAGTTTTTTATACCTTACCTCTTTCCATAGGCTATATATAATGGCCTTTTTATAATTCTTAAAACATAACTTTCCATCTCCCATCCATATGCCTTTGCTCTTGCTGCCCTTAATACTTAGAAATCTCTGCCCTTTTACCTCTTTATTCTAGTTTTCCTCCTTCCTCCAGACTCAGACTAAATCCCACCTTCTGGAAAATTTATTTTCCAAGTCTCTACTTGCTGATACCCCACTTTTTCAGATTAATTTAATCTATTTCTGTATATATCTAGTATGCATCTAATCATTTACATGTTGTCTTTTGCCATTAGAATACACATTTTTTGAGGGAAGAAATTGTTTTGCCTTTCTTTTAGCAAAGCATATGATATGTAATGAGTGCTTAAATAAATATTTATTGTCTGACTATCATGAAAGGTAATATGATATGGGGGAAGAAGTCCTATAATATTGTCTGGAAGATCTAAGGCTCAAATTCTGCTTCTGATAACTACTAGCTCTATAATTGTACATAAGTCAATTAGTCTTTCAATATTGTATAAACTTCTTTGCAGGTGGAGGTGATTTTTGTACTGGGAGTTCACCATGATGATGAAATCACAGATCTAGAGTGAATATTCTTTGAAAGATACATAAACAATCAATATTTATTCATTTGCATGTAATTATGTAACTGTATGTAGATCTTAGAAAATGATTGCCAGATATTATTGTACACTTGTAAGTATAGAATATTTACTTAGATAAATTATTCAATTTTTCAATCCCAGAGAGTTGTAAGGAAATGCCTTTAGGGAGAAGGCTGGCTTTTCTCCCTTTAGTGAAAAACAAACATACAAAAAACAAAATTAAAAAAAAGTTTTAAATATATATTCATATAAATAATGCACAAACATGTATACATATATATATTCATTTAAATGTGTTATTTGTCAATGTCTAATGCTTTCAATGACTTATGGGAGGACCGTCTTGCTTGCAGATATCTCACTGACATTGTCACCTATTCTCCTTAATGAAGTTTTATGCTGACATTAATGGAATATTGCTTATTCTATCAGAGCCAAGCAAGAAGAGAAAGACTTGTAAAATAAAGTGTCTAATTGCCACTCTCTTGGGAAAATATGAACCAGATAAAGTTGTCAAATTTAGAGATAGCACTGCTTCAGCTGGTGCTTTGCATAAATTTGAAAGTTTAAGCTATCAATTTCCAGCATGCAATAGGTTAGAACCCAAGTTAGGGAGCTAGGTTACTTTTAAAGTATCACCTGTAAAGTATCTTCTCAGCAGAACTATATTTTTATTGGACCTATGAATTTCTAGTCATTAAGTAGAAGTCTGAATTATATACTCTGAGGTCAAATGTGAATGGTTTTGAGATGTTTTACTATTTCAGTTATTTCATTGTTTTCCTGTGGGACCTGGCTCGATACCTGTCACAGGCATATATATACACAGCTATATATTTATATCTTTAAGAAAGCTTTGCTTATTTTCAAAGTAGGAAGCTGGAGTATGGGAGAATAAAGAAGGTATGTATTTGAGACTGGAGGTGAGTGTGGGAAAAATTTTGTTGAATTGTCATGCAAATAACCCAAGATTAAGCAGCTATATGCATAGTAATAAGAACACTGAACCAAGAGTTAGAGATTGAAGTTCATTCCAGTTTTGCACACTCACTAGCTACATATAAAAAGGTGATGATAAGAGTCTGTGTGTTGATGGGGAAGAGATAAAGATGGTGGTGAAGTCCAGAGAATAAGGAATCACTGATATGAATCCTTCCTCAAAATGGACCATCTCAGAAGAACATCAACTAGGAAAAAAGGCCATAAGAGATGAAGGGAGGAGGTAAATGAATCATGATGGCAAAATTCAAAGGAAGTTCAAGAATTTATGCAAAATTCATGACTTCGAATATAGGTAATGAAAAGAAATAGAAAGTTTTCTTCCTTTGCCTATTAATTCTTTATAAATATAATTGTTTTGATACCATTATTAAGTTAAAGACACTAGTTTTCTATTTTGAAAAAAACCCTACAATAATAAAAATATTTCAATGTGAAGTTGATAACAAAGAAGTTTATTAAAAAATAAAATACTGACTCCTTAAATTAAAGCAATGCAGGTGTGCAAAAATGTTTGTAGCAGCCCTTTTTGTAGTGGCAAGAAAATGGATGTCCATCAGTTGTAGAATGTCTAAATAAGTCATAGTCTATGAATGTTATGGAATATTATTGTTCTATAAGAAACAATCAGGAGGGTGATTTCAGAAAGCCCTGGAGAGAGTTACATGAAATGATGCTAAATAAAGTAAGTAGAAGCAGGAGATCATTGTGCATGGCAACATGAAGGTTATACGGTGATTAATTATGATGTACATGGCTCTCTTTACCAATGAAATGATTCAGACCAGTTCCAATGGTCTTGTGTTGAAGAAAGCCATCTACACCCAGAGAGAGGACTGGGAAGTGAGTGTGGTTCACAACAAAGCATTTTCACTCTTTTTATTGCTCTTTGCTTGCATTTTTCCTGGTTTGATTTGATTTTTCTTGTGCAGCAAGATAATTGTATAAATATGTATGCATATATTTGATTTAACATATAATTCTACCATGTTTAACATATATTGGATTACTTGCCATCTATACAAGGAAGTAGGGGAATGGGGGAAAATTGGAACCCAAGGTTTTGTAAGGGTTAATGTTGAAGAATATCCATGCATATGTTTAAAAAAAACTTTAATAAAGAAAAAAATTAAACAAAACAATGTAGAAAGAATGGCTTTGTAGAAGGCTGGTCAGTTTAGTTTTTCTTTTACTAAGAAAATAGTAGTTTCACCTTAATTTTTTCCCTAGATATTCCTTTATCTGCCTCTGGAAAGTTTCTGTTAACTTAGAATGAATATGAAAAATGGATTTAGCAGCAGAACAGATGCATTTGAAATATAACAGATGGATCTCCATTTTCATAGGTGAGGTGATCCATATCCATTTTATCAAGTTATAGGAACTCGGGAAGAGGAGGCAAAAGAACTTACATTAAGATTTAAAACATTTATAGCGTTGTATCATGGTTCAGAGCAGTTAGGTTATTCAGTATTTAGGGCTTAAAGTCAGGAAGACTCACCTTCATAATTTCAAATCTGGTCTCACACATTTACCATGTGTTTGTCCCTAAACAACATTCATCATTTACCCCTGTTTACCTCAGTTTTCTTATCTGTAAAATGATCAGGAGAAGGAAATGACAAACCATTTTAGTAGCTTTGCCAGAAAAACCCCAAATGTAGTCACCAAGAGTCAGACATGACTGAAAATTGATGGAACTAAAGGCAATAATTCAATGGGTCCTAGTATTTCATTCAATTTGATGTATCCAATGATATATCAAAAATGATATACCAGAGTTAATTTAGAGCAAAAAGAAGGTAGAGTGTCCATTGGAAAGAGCACTGGCTCTTTTGAACAAAAAAGATTATATTTAAATGTTGCCTCTGATACTACCTACCACGGGACCTTAGGCAATTCACTAAGGCTCTTCCAACATTAGTTTCCTCATCTATAAAATGCAAGTTGAATTAGATAACCAGGGACAACTGGATGGTACAGAGAATAGTACACTGGTTTGAAGTCAGGAGCACCTGTGTTCAAATCTAACCTTAGCCATCTAACACTTACTAGCTGTGTTGCTTAACTGCATTTACCTTGCAAAAAAATAAATAAATAAATAAAAATGAACCAGGTTGCATAGTAAGTAAATTCTGAGACTTTTGTTCCACTTACACAACCCAGATTTATTAATCTCTTTGAAATTAATATTCAGAAATTAAAGAAAACTAATTTTTAATTAAAGCTTTTTGATTTAAAAAACATGTACATGGATAGTTTTTCGACAATGACCCTTGCAAAACCTTGTGCTTCAAATTATTCCCCCTCTTCCTCCCACTGCCTCCCCTAGATGGCAAGTAATACAATATATGTTAAACATGTTAAAATATATATGTTATATCAAAAATATGTGTACATATTTATACAATTATGTTGCACAAGAATAATCAGAACAAAAAGGAAAAAAATGAGAAAGAAAACAAAATGCAAACAAACAAGAAAAAGAGTGAAAATGCTATGTTGTGATCCACACTCAGTTCCCACAGTCCTCTCATCTTATTGTTGAAAAGAACCACATCCATCAGAATTGATCATCATACAGTCTTTTTGTTGCTGTGTATAATGATCTACTGGTTCTGCTCATTTCACTTAGCATCAGTTCATGTAAGTCTCTTCAGGTCTCTCTGAAAACATTCTGCTGGTTGTTTTTTACAAAACAATAATATTACATATTCATATACCATAATTTATTTAGCCATTCTCCAATTGATGGGCATCCACCCAGTTTCCAGTTTCTTGCCACTACAAAAAGAGCTGCCACAAACATTTTTGCACATGTGGATCCCTTTCCTTCTTTTAAGATCTCTTTGGGATATAGGCCCAATAGAAACACTGCTGGGTCAAAGGATATGCACAGTTTGATAACTTTTTGAGTATAGTTCCTAATTGCTCTCCAGACTGGTTGGATCCATTCATAGTTCCCCCAACAATATATCAGTATCCCAGTTTTCCCACATCCCCTCAAACATTTGTCATTATCTTTTCCTGTCATCTTAGCCAATCTGACAGGTGTGTAGTGGTATCTCAGAGTTGTCTTAATTTGAATTTCTCTGATCAATAGGGATTTGGAGCATTTTTTCATATGACTAGGAATAGTTTTAATTTCATTATCTGAAAATTGTCTGTTCATATCCTTTGACCATTTATCAATTGGAGAGTGGCTTGAATTCTTATAAATATGAGTTAATTCTCTATATATTTTAGAAATGAGGCCTTTATAAGAACCCTTAAATGTAAAGGTGCTTTCCCATTTTATTGCTTCCCTCCTAATCTTGTCAGCATTAGTTTTGTTTGTACAAAAACTTTTTTTTTTGTTTTTGTTTTTTTTTTAAATTTTATTTTATTTGCATAACATATGTGTGGGTAATTCTTCAACAATAACCCTTACATAGCTTTCCGTTACAAATTTTTCCCCCCAACTTCCCCACCCCTTCCCTAGATGGCAGGATATCCACTACATGTTAATTATGTTAAAATATTGGCAAATCGAATATATGTATACATATTTCCAAACTTATCATTGTTGTGCAAGAAAAATCTTATCTACACAAACGATATATCAGATAAAGGAAACACAATGTAAGCAAACATCAATCAAGGAGTATGAGAATGTTATGTTGTGGTCCACATTTCGCATCCCTCTCTCTGGGTGTATATGGCTTTCTTCAGTGAACAATTGGAGGTGGTTTGAAACATTTCATTGTTGAAGAGAGCCATGTCCATCAGAATTGATCGTCATATAGTACTGTTGTTGCCGTGTATAATGATCTCCTGGTTCTGCTCATTTCACTCAGCATCAGTTCATGTAAGTCTCTCCAGGCCTCTCTGAAATCATCTTGCTGGTCATTTCTTACAGAACTATAATATTCCATAATGTTCATATACCATAATTTATTCAGCCATTCTCCAATTGAAGGGCATCTATTCAATTTCCAGTTTCTAGCCACTACAAAAAGGGCTGCCACAAACATTCTTGCACATGTGGGGCCTTTTCCTTCCTTTATGATTTCTTTGGGATATAAGCCCAATAGAAATGCTGCTGGGTCAAAGGGTATGCACAGTTTGATAACTTTTTGAGCATAGCTCCAAATTGTTCTCCAGAATGGCTGTATCCGTTCACAGCACCACCAACAATGCATCAGTGTCCCAGCCCTCCCACAACCCCTCCAACATTCATCATTAACTTTTCCTGTCATTTTAGCCAATCTGACAGGTGTGAAGTGGTACCTCAGGGTTGTCTTGATTTGCATTTCTCTGATCAACAGTGATTTGGAGCACCTTTTCATATGACTATAAATAGTTTTAATTTCATCCTCTGAAAATTGTCTGTTCATATCCTTTGACCATTTATTGATTGGAGAATGGCTTGAATTTTTATAAATATGAGACAGTTCTCTATATATTTTTGAGATGAGACCTTTATCAGAACCCTTTAATTGTACAAAAACTTTTAAACTTAATATAGTCAAAATTATCTATCTGATGTTCAATTAAGAGTTCCAGTTCTGGAAATTGAATGGATGCCCATCAATTGGAGAGTGACTGAAAAAATTATGGTATATGAATGTTATGGAATATTACTGTTCTGTGAGAAATGACCAGCAGGATGATTTCAGAGAGGTCTGGAGAGACTTGTATGAACTGATGCTGAGTGAAATGAGCAGAACCAGGAGATCATTATACACATCAACAACAATACTATATGATGATCAATTCTGATGGACATGGCTCTCTTCGACAATAAAATGTTTCAAACCACTTCCAATTGTTCAGTGAAGAAAGCCATATACACCCAGAGAGAGGGATGCAAAATGTGGACCACAACATAACATTTTCATGCTCTCTATTGATGTTTGCATGCATTGTGTTTCCTTTCTCTGATTTTTCTTTCTTGCATATATGATTTTTTTTGCAAAAAAATGATATGTGGAAATATGTATAGATATTTTCAATTTGTCAAGTATTTTAACATAATTAACATGTACTGGATATCCTGCCATTTGGGGGAGGGGTACGGAATAGGGGGAAAATTTGTAACAGAAAGCTTTGCAAGGGTTAATGTTGAAGAATTACCCATACATATGTTTTGCAAATAAAAAAAATTAATAATTAAAAAAAAGAAAAGTCTATTGAAGGAATACACAAATAAGAAACAAAATCAACACTTTTATAAATGATATAATGTTAAAAAAAAAAAAAGAGTTCCAGTTCTTCTTTGGACACAACTTCCTTCCTTCTCCACACATCTGAGAGGTAAACTATCCTGTGTTCCTCTAATTTGCTTATAATATCACTCTTTATGTCTAAATCATGAACCCATTTAGATCTTCTCTTGGTATGTGGTGTTAGGTGTGGGTCAAGTCCCAATTTCTTCCACACTAGTTTCAAATTTTCCCAGCAGCTTTTGTCTAATGGTGAGTACTTATCCCAAAAGCTGGAGTCTTTGTGTTTATCAAATACTAGATTGCTATAGTTGTTGCCTAGTTTGTCCTGTGATACTATCCTATTTTACTGATCGACTACTCTGTTTCTTAGCCAGTACCAAATGGTTTTGATGACTGCTGCTTCATAATATAGTTTTAGGTCTGGTACAGCTAGGTCAATTTTGTTGGCATTTTCTTTTTCATTAATTCCCTTGAAATCTTGACCTTTTGTTCTTCCAGATGAACTTTGTTATTATTTTTTTCTAGATCTGTAAATTAAATTCTTGTGAGCTTGATTGGTATGGCACTGAATAAGTAGATTAATTTGAGGAGTATTGTCATTTTTATTATATTCACTCAGCCTATCTATGAGCATTTGATATTTTTCCAATGGAATACATCTGACTTTAATTGTGTGAAAAGTGTTTTGTAATGGTTTTCATATGTTCCTTACTTTCCCTTGGCATGTAGACTCCCAAATATTTCATATTATATACAATTATTTTAAATGGAATTTATCTTTTTATATCTTGCTGCTGGACTTTGTTGACAATATATAAAAAATGCTGATGATTTATATGGATTTATTTTGTATCCTGTAACTTTGTTAAAGTTGGGAATTGTTTCTAATAGTTTTTTAGTTGATCTCCAGGATTTTCTGTGTACCATCATATCATCTACAAAGAGTGATAATTGCCTACTCTTAACAACTTTAATCTCTTTTTCTTCTCTTATTGCCAAAGCTAACATTTCTAATACAATATTGAACAGTAATGGTGATAATGAATCAACCTGGATCTTATTGTGAATAGTTCTAGTTTGTCCCTTTTACATATGATGCTTGCTGATGATTTTAAATAGATGCTACTGATCATTTTAAGGAAAACTCCATTTATTCCTATACCCTCTAATATTTTTAATAGGAATGAATTTGTGTTGGATTTTATCAAATGCTTTTTCTACATCTACTGAGATAATTATATGATTTTTATTAGTTTTATTATTGATAGTCAATTATACTAATAGTTTTCATAAAATTGAGCCAGCCTTGCATTCCTGGTATAAATTCTAATTAGTCACAGCATATTTTCCTGGAGATGACTTGCTGTAATCTCTTCTCTAATGTTTTATTTAAGATTTTTGCATCAAGATTCATTAAGGAAATTGTTGTATAATTTTATTTCTCTGTTTTGATCTTACCTGATTTTTGTATCAGCACAATGTCTGTGTCATCAAAGGAATTTGATAGGACTCCTTCTTTCCCTATTTTTCCAAATAATTTGTACAATAGATTAATTTGAGGAGTATTGTCATTTTTATTATATTTGCTCAGTCTACCCATTCTTAAAATTTAAATTAACCATTCTTTAAATGTTTGGTAGAATTCATATGTAAATCCTTCTGGCCCTGAGATTTTTTTCTTAGGGAGTTGATTAATAGATTGTTCAATTATTTTATCTAAAATGGGACTATTTAAATAATTTATTTCCTCCCATCTTA
>JAJPUD010026145.1:951-16835 GCA_023553655.1 Myrmecobius fasciatus
TTTTCTATAATTTTTACTCTGTTCCCTCTATGTTTTAGAAATGAAGCCTTATAATAGAAACTTGCTTCAATTTTTTTTTCAATTCCTATTTCTAACTATTTTCCCTTTTATTCTCTCTCCTTTTACCCTGTCCCTCCTCAAAAGTATATAATCCGGTTTTTACAAAGGAAGAACAATAAAATCTATAGGCTTACACCCAAATTTGGGTCATATTTCTTTAAGAGAAAAGAGCCCTCAAAAATGAAGAGCAAAAGCTCAAACTTAAAAGAATAAATATCAAGAATACATGCAGCAAAACAGTATTTTAAAAATTTCAGAAATCCTCTTTTTTCTTTTATAATGTCTTCCTGAATCCCCCTAAGATGAACTTCTCTATTGGATTCTGAAAGTCAATACTTTTGCTCTGCTTATACTACACATTTTTCCCTACCTCAAGTGATCATGTTTTTGGAAGTTTCTTTCTTAATTCAGATGACTTTCCTTTATCTATATGTGTCTGTGTTTGTTCATGTTTGTTCATTCTGTGCCTCTCATTTTGTCAGTGAAGAGCTCCCTTTTCTTGCAAAACTTTTCAACTGAATGTTTTGTCTTCTTTTTGAGTATTTTGTTTTGTTTTGTTTTATAAATGTTATTTTTATTTCAAAATTTTCTCTCTCTTCTACTTTTTCCCTACTCATTGAGAAGGTAAGAATTTTTGTACTCATTATACACATAAAGTCACCAAAAACAATTATCCATTGTAAACATGTTGCAAAATCAAGAAGAAAATTTAAGAAAGAAAAAAAACGTTATGATTTGCCTTCAAATTTTGTCATTTCTCTCTCTGGAGGCAGATAGCAATTTTGGCATGAGTTATTAGAAATTGTCACAAATCATTGCATTGATCAGACTACCTAACTATTTCACATATAATTATTTTTATAATATTGTTTTTGGCGTGTATGATGCTCTTTTATTTAATTCACTTTGCATAAGCATAAAGAAATCATCCTTTATTTTTATAAAACCATTCCCTTTGTTTTGTCTTAAAGCAAAATAGGATTCTAGCACAGTCTTAGACCACAACTTCAAATGGCTCAGTAATTCTTCAATTGATGGGCATCCCCTCAGTTCTCAAAACTTTGCTACCACAAAAACAGATATTATAAAGATTTTTGTATATATGAGTCATTTTTATATCTTTGGAGCACAAATTTATTAGTATTATTACTGGATAAAAGGGTTATACAACATTTTATAGTCTTTGGATACCTTGTCTCCTGATATATTAATCTGTGTGAGAATGTGCCCAATGGGCAAGGAAGAAACTTTTAGAGTGAAATGGAGAAAAGTAAAAAAAAAATTCTCCTTATCCTAAGATCAACTTTTTCATCTATTGATTAAAATACTTTAATTCTTCAAATCAGTCTTTTCCCATTCATCTGGCTCACTATTCAATTCAACTCACTACTGAACTACTATCTCTTTTTATATGTAGCCAAAGAGATGACTTGATCTTATCAATCAATCATAAGAGATTTCTGCTGTCATATTCTATTTTTCTAAATATTTTCCATCTGCTTAAGGGTTTGTGCACATATTATTAAGAGGTTATACCTAGTTTACTCTTTTAATTAACCAATTGTGGTAGCAATAGAACCAAAACTTTACACATATTCATAGATAAATATAATCAAAAATATGTATATAATTGAAATATAAACTCAGCAGATTGGATTGAAGAGAAATGAAAAAACAATAAAATCAATCAGGGAAATTTTCATCTGAAGTTGCCTTTTGACCTGGGTTTTGAATGATAGGCAAGCAACAAATATTTCTAAATTGAACAAATGAAGTGAAAGACTCAATGAAAGAATGTTTATCTTCACTGATAGATGTTTTTTTTTCCTCCATAATAAAATTAGTCTGATTTTTTAAAAAAATCAATAATAAGAAGAATTTGTGATATCTTCTATTTTAAGTATGTTATCAATGCATATCCCACATTTGACTTAAAAACTTTTTTACTAAATTGGGATGAGTGGAATCCACCCTGCATCTTTTCTTAAAAGTGAGAATATCGGGGCAGCTAGGTGGCGCAGTGGATAGAGCACCAGCCCTGAAGTCAGGAGGACCTGAGTTCAAATCTGGTCTCAGACACGTAACAGCTGTGTGACCCTGGGCAAGTCACTTAACCCCAATTGCCTCAGCAAAAAAAAAAAAAAAAAAAAAAAGTGAGAATATCTTGGAGATACCTGTTTAATAAAAATCTTGGGAGCAACAAAAATATCTCAAATAATATGCTTGTTACTCAAGTAATTCATTTTTTCCCTAGAAAAATCAAATAATTGAACAAAACAATTCTAATATGGCTGCACTGAATTATTAAAAAAATTAAGTGAAAAATTAATTTTTGTACTAGTTCACATGTGCTTCCCTATAATCCACATCTAAAATTCTCTCCTCTACCTGCTAATGCTAATCTGCTTATTTTTGTTGCTGTTACACTAGTTTCATAGCAGAAAAACAAAACAAAATTTAAACAAATACATTTAGCCACTAGAGCTTTAGCAATTAATTGGAAATAGTCTTGAAAATTCAATGTCATCAATTTGGGCACTCAGCAATTAAAATACATATTATTTTAATAAAGACAATAGATTATTTGAATTAAAATTGAAGGATTTTAGAATGCCTTTAAACATAAGGCATGAAGTCTAATAGGACTATTTAGTCACCGTAAAACTATTTAAGAAAAAAACCATGGAGGGGCTGAGCCAAGAAAGCAGAAAGAATCTGAGAAATTGATTGAATTCTCCCCAATTTCCCATAGAAACAATTCTAAATCAAATATCTAAACAGATTCTGGAGTTCTGTCCCTCCACACAAGAATACAATAGATAATAAGGTAATACCAATATTAAACATATATGGCTCAAGTGGTATAGCATCAAAAAACCTAAAAAAAAAACCACACACACACACAAATTAGCCTTCCCCACACAATTAGATATCAAATTAAAAATAGAAAAATCAAAGAAGAGATTAATGAAATTGAAAGCAAAAAAACTACTGAACAAATAAAACTGAGTTGCTTTTATGAAAAACCAGCAATAAATTAGATAATACTTCAGTAAATTTGATTATAAAAAGGAAAGAAGAAAACCAATATACTAGCATCAAAAATGAAAAGGATTTTAACACCACCAATGAAGAATAATTTAAAACAATATTTAAGAACTGTTTTGCCCAACTGTATGCTAACAAACCTTAAAATCTATTTGAAATGGATGTACATTTACAGAAATATAAATTGCTCAGATTAACAAAAGTTTAAATAAAATATTTAAATAATACAATTTAAGAAAAAATAAAATAATCATTGAATTCCTTAGAAAAAATCTTCAGGGGAGATTGATTTACAAGTGAATTTTACAAAATGTTTTTTTTTTTATTAAAGCTTTTTATTTGCAAAACATATGCATGGATAATTTTTCAACACTGACCCTTGCAAAGCCTTCTGTTACAAATTTTCCCTCCTTCCCCCCACTCTTCCCCTAGATGGCAGGAAGTCTAGTACATGTTAATTATGTTAAAATACATGACAAATCAAATATATGTATATATGTTTATACAGTTATCTTGCTGTGCATGAAAAATCAGATCTACAAGTAAAACAAATATGAGAAGGAAAACAAAATATAACATATCAAAAGAGAACTTGAAAATGCTATGTTGTGGTCCACACTCAGAACCCACAGGCCTCTCCCTGGGTGTATATGGCTTTCTTCATCACTGAACATTTGGAACTGGTTTGAAACACCTCGTTTTTGGAAGAGAACCATGTCCATCAGAATTGATCATCATACAGTCTTGTTGCTGCCGTGTACAATGATCTCCTCGTTCTGCTGATTTTACTTAACATCACTTCATGCAAGTCCAGGATTCTCTGAAATCATCCTGCTGGTTGTTTCTCAAAGAACAATAATATTCCATGACATTCATATAACATAATTTATTCAGGCATTCTCCACTTAATGGGCATCTATTCAGCTTCCAGTTTCTAGCCACTACAAAAAGGGCTGCCACAAACATTCTTGCACATCTGGATCCCTTTCTTTCCTTAAGATCTCTTTAGGATACAGGCCCAGTAGAAACACTGCGCAAAGTTTAATAACTTTTTCAGCAAAGTTCCAAATTGTTCTCCAGAATCGTTGGATCTGTTCACAGTTCTACCAACAATGTAACAGTGTCCCAGTTTTCCAACATCCCCTCCAATATTAGTCATTATCTTTTCCTGTGTATTATTTTTTTCATTTAAATTTTTTAGCTTCTTTTGTAATTGGCCAATTGAATTTTTTTTGTTCATTGCAGTCTTTTTGCATTACATTAATTTTGTTTTTTCAGTGAATTGGTATCTTTTTAATATCTCTTTTGCAGGACATTATGTCTTTCTTGCAATGATCTCATTTCATTTCTCCATTTTCTTCTAACTTTTTTTTAAGATTCTGTAGTCAATTTTCCAGGAAAGCCTTGTGAGATGGGGACCAGCTCATGTCTCCTTTTGTAGCTTCTTCTGGAGTAGGTTTATCTTTATGAACCTCAGGATCTAAGGTCTGTTTTTTCTCTCTCTCCACAAAAGCTGTCTATGGGGAGAGTTCTTTTTTGTTTTTTATTGATTTTTTAAAGCTCGAGGTCTGTTCAAAGCAAAGGAGTGACAGCTGCTTTAATTTGCCCTAGGGCAGTGCCACTGATTGACTTGCAGTGCTGGGCAATTGGGGCTAGATCCAGTGTTCAGAGTGGTTTACAATCTACCTTTTATAAAAGGCAAATCTGCCGAGGCAAAACTTTTAAAGAAAAATTAATTCCAATAATATATAAACTATTTGGAAAAAATAAGTGCAGTCTTACCAAATTCTTTTTATAATGCAAATATAATCCTTAATAAAAAATTTGACTTTCAAATAGAAGTCTCAATAGAAGCATAAAAAGATAGCTAGAAAGGGAAATCAGAAGGAACTTAATAAGATTAAACTGTTTAACACACCTAACACCACATACCAGGATAAGATCTAAATGGGTTCATGCTTTAAATATAAAGAGTGATATTATAGGAAAATTAGAGCAACATAGGATAGATAGGAATATAGGATATTATAGGAAAATTAGAGCAACTCTCAGATCTGTGGAGATGGAATAAATTTATGTCCGAAAAAGAACTGGAACTCTTAATTGAACACCAGATAGAAAATTGTGACTATATTAAGTTAAAAAGTTTCTGTGCAAACAAAACTAATGCAGACAAGATTAGGAGGGAAGGAATAAATTGGGAAATCATCTTTATATTTAATGGCTCTGATAAAGGCCTAATTTCTAAAATTTATAGAGAATTGTCTCATATTTATATGAATTGAAGCCATTCTCCAATCGATAAATATTCAAAGGATATGAACAGGCAATTTTCAGATGATGAAATTAAAAACATTTCTAGTCATATGAAAAGGTGCTCCAAATCACTACTGATCAGAGAAATGCAAATTAAGACAACTCTGAGGTACCATTACTTACCTGTCAGATTGGCTAAAATGACAGGAAAAGATAATGACTAATGTTGGACGGGATGTGGGAAAACTGGGACACTGATACAATGTTGGTGGAACTGTAGACGGATCCAAACATTCTGGAGAGCAATGTGGAACTATGCTCAAAAAGTTATCAAACTGTGCATACCCTTTGACCCAGCAGTGTTTCTATTGGGGCTATATCCCAAAAAGATCTTAAAGGAAGGAAAGGGCCCGAGATGTGCAAGAATGTTTGTGGCAGCCCTTTTTTTAGTGGCAAGAAATTGGAAACTGAATGGATGCCCATCAATTGTAGAATGGCTGAACAAATTGTTCTGTAAGAAATGACCAGCAGGATGACTTCAGAGAGACCTGGAGTGACTTTCATGAAATGATGCTAAGTGAAAGGAGCAGAACCAGGAGATCATTGTAAATGACAACAAGAATATATGATGATCAATTCTGATGGACTTGTTTCTCTTCAAAAATGATGTGTTTCAAACCAGTTCCATTTGGTCAGTGAAGAAAGCCATATACACCCAGAGAAAGGGATATGAAATTGGACCACAACATAACATTTTCATGCTCTCTATTGATGTTTGCTTGCATTGTGTTTCTTTTCTCAGATTCTTTTCTTGTAGACAAGATTTTTCTTGCCCAGCAAGATAAGTGTGGAAATATGTATACATATATTTGATTTGTCATTAATATAATTAATATGTAGTGGACCTCCTGCTATCTAGGGGACAGGTGGGGACTAGGGGGGAAAATTTGTAATAGAAAGCTTTGTAAGAGTCATTGTTGAAGAATTACCCACGCATATGTTTTGCAATTAAAAGGATTTAATAAAATGAATTAAAAAAAGAAGAAGAAATTGTTTATATTCCTACATGAGAAGATGATGCATGTATCTCATAACTTTATTAGGACAGTTAGATAATAAATGCAAGTGTAAGTTGAATTTGAAGAGATGAAATCTAAAATATAAAATTAAGGGGTAACAGGAATATACAGAGGGAAAATGGAAAAGGTGAAGTAGAATAAGATAAATTTTCTCACACAAAAGAAACATGATAAACTGAAACTTATAAATGAATAGCAGATTAATAACTTTGATTATATTAAGTTAAAAAGGTTTTGTACAAACAATACTAATGCAGACAAGATTAGGAGGGAAGGATCAAATTGAGAAATCATTTTTACATTTAAGGGTTCTGTTAAAGGTCTCATTTTTAAAATATATAGAGAAATTACTCAAATTTATAAGAATTCAAGCTACTCTCCAATCAATAAATGGTCAAAGGATATGAACAGAAAATTTTCAGATAAATAAATTAAAACTATTTCTAGTCATATGAAAATGTGCTCCAAATCACTATTGATGGGTGAAATGCAAATTAAGATATCTCTGAGATACCACTACATACGTGTTAGATTTGCTAAGATGACAGGAAAAGGTAATGATGAATGTTGGAGGGGATATGGGAAAACTGGGACACTGATACATTGTTGGTGGAACTGTGAACAGATCCAACCATTCTGGAGAGCAATTTGGAACTATGCTCAAAAAGTTATCAAACTGTGAATACCCTTTGACCCAGCAATGTTTTTAATGGACTTATAATCCCAAAGAGTCTTTAAAGGAGGGAAAGGGACCCACATGTGCAAGAATGTTTGTGGCAGCCCTTTTTGTAATGGCAAGAAACTGGAAACTGAAGGGATGTCCATCAATTGGAGAGTGGCTGAATAAATTATGGTATATGAATGTTATGGAATATTATTGTTCTATAAGAAATGACCAGGAGGATGATTTCAGAGAAGCCTGGAGAAACTTACATGAACTAACGCTGAGGGAAATGAGCAGAACCAGAAGATCAATATTCATGGCAACTTCAACCCTTCTGCTGGACATGGCTGTCTTCAACAATGAGATGTTTCAAACCAGGTCCAACTGTTTCGTGATGAAGAAAGCCATATACACCCACGGAGAGTCCTTTGGGATCCGAGTGTGGACCACAACATAACATTTTCATGCTTTCTCTTGATCTTTGTTGCATTTTGTTTACCTTCTCAGGTTTTTTTTTTCTTATAGATCCCATTTTTCTTGTACAGCAAGATAACTATATAAATATGTATACATATATTTGATTTGTCATATATTTTAACCTAATATGTATTAGCCTACCTTCTATCTAGAGGAGGGGGTGTGGAAAAGGAGAGAAAATTTGTAACAGAAGGCTTTGCAAGGGTCAATGTTGAAAAATTGCAAGTAAAAAGCTTTAATAAAAAAATTAAAAAAAATGATTATGGTTAGTAAGGGAGCAAAAAATATCAATTCAATCCATACAAGAGGGTTCTACAAGATTACAAAAGTCTACACATGCAAGATATTCAAAGAATTGCAACATGTGGGAGGGAAATTCAAAAATTGGGATGGGGGAAAGAGATTAGCAAATACAGTAAAAAAAAAAAACAAGTCTTGGAGCTGAGCAAGTCTTCAGGAAATGTACTAACATTTGAAAGTCATCTCTGATTCTAATAAAGTGCCTCTTAATTCTCTACTCTGTGTCATTTTGTCTGTTTCATTCAAGAGAGAACATATAAAAAGGCATAATCCCTATTTCACATGTTCCAAGTACAAAGGCATACAATGAAGTGTAAAGTGGAAAAAAGGCTTCTTCCCCTCTGTTTTTTTTTGAATGTAGCTTAGAAAAACAATGACTGAAAAATGTATTATTTGTAGGCTCTGAACTTGAATTGTATACTAAGAAGAAAACAGATATTCATTGCTACTTAAAAGTACTTACTACCGAATAGGGGATTCAAAAATACTATAATATCAAAATAAAATTATCAAGTCTGCTGAAATATACATATCCATTAACAGATCAGTGTATGTCTGCTTATGGATTACCATTTTAAAGATTCTACGAAAAATATTTCCAAGATTGAAAAGGAAGAAATAGATGGAGAACTAGAAAAGAAACAATTGGCATCTAGTTCTATCTAAGAAACAAGCTAATCGTTTGATCTTTGGCACATCATTTGTCATTTTTTCCTTTGAGAATATATCTGTAAAGTCAGAGAACAGAAAGAGTATATTTGTTGTCAGAAAAAAATGAAGTTAATTCTAGTTTCTGTGATGATAACCAGACTGATCTTAAACAAACTTTTATTTTCCTGGACCTTTGTTTAAACATCTATAAAATGAAGATGTTGAACTAGATTATATATTCAATAATCATTACTTAGTTATTTAATGAATGATTCCAGCTGCTGAAGATTCAAAGGCAATGAAATAATCTCTATTTTGGTCCTATGAGGGAGACAACAGTGTATACATTGCTGTTGACTGTCCATAAAATAAATACATGCACATATTATTAAATGATTTATAGTTAAATAGAAGATTGTTTATGAAAAATGATTCTAGGAACAGGAGGTTCAGGGAAGCAATTTTTTAGTCACACATCAACTAAATCTCAAATATACTGAAAATTATTATTAATAAGAGAAGAATGTATGCCATGAATTTAAAATCATAAATAAGGTAGATGGTGAACACAGTTTTTTTTTTTTTTTTTTTTTTTTTTGCTTTTTGCTGAGGCAATTGAGGTTAAGTGACTTGCCCAGGGTCACACAGCTAAGGAATGTTATGTGTCTGAGACCAGATTTGAACTCAGGTCTTCCTGACTTCAGGGCTGGTGCTCTATCTACTGCGCCACCCAGCTGCCCCGTGAACACAGTTTTAAGAAGGGAAAGAATAGTGAATTTTCTTTAGAAGATTCTAGTTTTCAAACTAAGACCTTGTGATATTCTAGTAAACAATTATTGTAACTACAATACATGAACTATTTGTAATAATGTAAAGTAACACAGGTCTATTAAATTTTTAACACTTTTGCGATCCTTGCTTTTTCATCTTGCAAATAAAAAAGAAAAACAGTGAAAATACAAAGTTGTGATTCATATTCAATCCCATGTTCTCTTTGTGGATGCAGATGGTACTCTCTATGAAAAGACTATTAGAATTGGCCTGAATCATTTCATTGTTGAAAAGAGCCACATCCATCAGAGTAGATCATTACATAATATTGTTGTTGCTGTATACAAAGTTGTCTTGTTTTTGCTCATTTCACTTAGTAAAAATCACCAATCCTTTCTAAAATCATCTCCTGATTATTTCATATAGAACCATACTATTTCATAACATCCTCATGTCATAAATAATTCAGCCATTTTCTACCTGATGGGCAACCACTCAGTTTCAGCTCCTTGCCATTACAAAAAAGTGCTGCTAAAATATTTTTGCACATGTGGGTATTTTAACCTTTTTGCTGATTTCTTTCTGATATAGACCCAATAGAGACTCTCCTGGTATCAAAGAGTATGCACAATTTGAAAGCCCTTTGACCATAGTTCCATTTCTCCCCCTCTAGAATGGTTGCATCAGTTCACAACTCCACCAACAATGGATTAGTGTCACAATTTTCCCATATCCCTTCCAACATTTATTATTATTTTTCTTGTCATCTTAGTCAATCTGAGAGGTTTGAAGTGGTACTACAAAATTGAATTAATTTGCATATCTTTAATCAATAGATATTAAGCACATTTTTCATATACCTAGAAATGGCTTTAATATCTTCATCTGAAAAATGTTCATATCCATTTATCAATAGGAGAATGACTTGTAATGCTATATATTTGATTCGATTGAGGCCTTTATCAGAACCATTGAATGTACTAAAATGTACTAAACCTTTATGGTTTAATATAATCAAATTTATCCCATTTGCATTTCATAATGTTCCCTAATTCTTCTTTGGCAATAGATTGCTTCCTTCTCTTGAGAGGTAGCCTATCCATTGTTCTCCTAAATTACTTATAGGATGATATTTTCTGTATAAATCATGATGCATTTTGACTTGATCTTGGTATAGGGTGTTAGGTGCTGGTCAAAGCCTAGTTTCTGCCATAATATTTTCAAGTTTGCCCCAGTAATTTCTGTGAATAGTGAGTTATTATCCCAGAAGTTAGTGTCTTTGCGTTTATCAAATATCAGATTACTAAAATCATTGATATTTGTAGGTTTTGTGAGCCTAAGTTGTTCTACTGGCTATTTCTTAGCCAATACCAAAGGGTTTTGATGATTGCTGGTTTATATTATGGTTTTAGGTCTGGTACAGCTAGGTCGCCTTCATTTGCAGTTTTTTTTTTGGGGGGGTTGTTTTTTTTCATTAATCCCTGAACTTTAAATATAAATATTCATTAGATAAATTGGTCTATAATTTCCTATCTCTGTGTTGACCCTACCTGATTTATGTATCAAGAGCACCATATCTACATCTTAAAAGAAATTGGGTAGAACTTATTATTTTCCTATTTTTTAAAAAATAGTTTGCATATTATTGTAATTATTTGTCCTTTAAATGTTTTATTGAATTCATTTGTAAATCCTGCTGCCCCTGGAGATTTTTTCTTAGGAAGTTCATTAATAGTTTGTTAAATTTCTTTTTCCAAAATTATAGTATAATACAATTTTCTGTTAATGTGTGGAATCTATATTTTTTCAATTATTCATTAATTTCATTTTGATTATAATATTTATTGGCATACAGTTGTACAAAATAGTTTCTGATTATTGTTTTAATTTCTTTTTCATTGGGAATAAGTTCACCCCTTTCATTTTGTTTTTCTCTACTTTAATGTTGAAGAAACTTAAGTAATATAGGTTAAGTGACTTGTTCAGGTCTCATGTTAGCAAATATTTTAGTGTGCATTTGAACTCATGTCTTTTTGATTCTATATACTGTTCCACTTAGTTGCATTAGGGATCAATTGGACCAACTCCCTTCATATTTTACAGATGAGGAAACTGAGGAACATTGAGGTGGAGTGATTTGTTCAGAATCAGTGAGGTGTTCAGTTCAATGATGGAGGAACTTGAACCCAGATTTTAGGATTATTTCCATCACACCATACAGCTTCCCATGGTGGCCCTGAGACCTCAGTGCTGAGTTTCATAGTTTCAGCAGCATGGATACTTCTGCTGGGTAAAGATTGTTGTCACTGCAGGTTTTAAGCCATGTCCATCAAGCTCTATATCTGTTTCCTGTAGCACATATGTAGTTCTGATGTCCCTGAAAAGCAGTGCTTCCCCTTGTCAAAGTCAAATAGGGGAAGACTACAATAGAGATCCACCCTATAGTGGGGAAAACACAGATTATGGTTCAATCTGTTTTGTGGTCAGCACTTGAAAAAGACTTTAATTCACTTTCCAACTGAATCAGATTTGATTTGGGGCCAGTTTCAACCCTGGAAATGCCAAGAAAACAGAATTTTGCTGATACACATGTCTATTCTGGCGGCCCAAGCCATGAGAAAAAAATATTTTTCACAAATAGAAATGAGATCTTTGGAAACTTTCCTTTGTAATGCGTCCTTCATCCAAGCCAACTTCCACCCCACCTGCTCTTCCAATGGTTCATAATTTATTTTTGAGGAAATAAACCCTTTCAGGCAATTGATTTAGAAGGTCCGAGCCAGCATCAATTCTCCCTTCATTAATATATCTCTGACCTCAAGGCCTTCTCTCTGTGCTTCATCCACTCTTCTTTCTTATCACTTCCATAGATGGGTTCTTAAGGAGATCCATAACAAGATGAATAGCAGTGGTATTGGTACAGACGCATAAAGTTTTTTTTTTTTCCCTATGATTGTCAATTATTTCTCTCCAACAAATTTTTTTCTGTGATGTGTTTGAGAGGACTCTACCTATTCCATTGCTAGTCTTGATTTAAAAAATATATATGTATATATATATATACATATACATATATATATATATATATATTATTTTATTTTCCCTGTGGTATAGTGCTGTAGAAAGAAAGCAAGTCTGGGAGTCAGCAATACTTGGGCTATCTGTGTGACCTTGGACCACTCATTTAATTTCTCAGTAATTCCAGGAGACTCTCTAGGACTGTATAAGGAGTTGCCCCTCTTCATTAATACCCCTTTCATTTTTTTAATCAATGGGAGAGTACATAGTTTGTTTTATTTTATTTTATTTTTTTGCTGAGACAATTGGTGTTGTGACTTGCCCAAGGTCACACAGCTAGAAAGTATTAAGTGTCTGAGACCAGATTTGAACTCAGGGTCTCCTGACTTCAGGGCTGGTGCTCTATCCACTGGGCCATCTAGCTGCCTCTCCCCTTTCATTGTTGATACTAGAAATTTCATTTTCTTCTTTTCTTTTTCTAATCAAATTAACTAAAGTTTTATTTATATTGTTGTTTTTTTCATAAAACAGTTTTGTTTATTAGCTCAATAGATTTTGTGGTTTCAATTTTATTAATCTCCCCTTTTATTTTCAGAACTTCCAATTGGAAATTAAATTGGAGGTTTCTAACTTGTTCTTTTTTAGTGACCTGCCCAATTCATTGATCTTCTCTACCTCCATTTTATTCAAGTAAGCTCTAGAGATATAAAATTTCTCCTAGGAACTTCTTTGCCTTCATCCCATAAATTGTGGTATGTTATCTTATAATTGTCATTTTCTTCGATGAAATTATTGTGTGTCTATGATTTTTTGTTTCACTCATCCATTCCTTAGGATTAGATTATTTCATTTCCAATTAATATTTGTTCATTTTTCCCCCTGGCCTTTATTACATATCATTTTATTGCCTCATGATCTTAAAAATACATTTACTATATCTGCCTTTTTCCATTTGATTTAGAGGGCTTTATACCCTAATATATGGTTAATTTTTGCATAGTTTACATGTACATTGAGAAAAAAAGTATTGCTTTCTGTCCCCATTCAATTTTCTCCAATGGTCTGTCATATCAAACATTTCTAAAATTCTATTTACTTTCTTAAATCCTTTCTTCTTTATTTTGTTGTTCAATCTAATTAGTTATGAGAGGGTAAGGTTGAGATACCCCACTATTACAGTTTTGCTATCTATTTCTTCTTGTAGTTCTCTTAGCTTCTCCTCTAGGAATCTGAATGCTATACTACCTGGTGCACATATGTTTAATATTGCTATTACTTCATTGAAGTTAAAATTATTAACTCTGTATTTAATGTCACCCTATTTTTCCCAAGTTCTACATTCCTTTTCCCTTTTCCCTCCTAACCAATGTCTTGCTTCTGACCACTACTTCCCTCAATCAGCCTTCCCTATTTTACAATACCTCCCTTCTTTCTTATCTCTTTCCCCTTCTACTTTTGCTTTACTTTCTGATAGCCTCCCCTTTTCTTTCTCCCTTCCCTTCCTACTCCCCCATAGAGTAAGAACAGTTCTTATCAGACTAAACACATCTAATATTCTTTTTTTGAATCAAATCCAAAGAGATTAAAATTCACAAATTGCTCTTACCTTTCCCTACTTTCCCTCAACTGTAATAGGTCGTTATTTCCTCTTAGTGTGATGTAGTTTGCCCCATTTTACCTTCTTGTTCCTCTTCTTCCAGTACAATTTGTTTTCTACCCCTAGTTTCTTTTTCATATCATCACAATAAATTATAGCTATACTCTCTAAGTATACTCCTAACGAAGATACAGATCTTAAGATGTAAACATATCTTCCCATACAGGGACATAAACATTTTAACCTTTAAAAAACATAGCTTATTCCCTTCCCTCTTTTACTTTTGTTTGCTTCCAAATCTATTTTTAAATAGTGGTTTTCTTTTGCATGATTTTTTTGCCCATTTCACCAATTGTATTTTTTTCCTTTTTTTTTTTATATAAAGCTTTTTATTTACAAAACATATGAGTTACCTTTCAACATTGACCTTTGCAAAAACTTATTTTTCCCAAGTTTTTCCCCTCCTTCCCCCCAACCACCACCCCTAGATGACAGGTAATCTAACACATGCTAAATAGGATAAATTATATGACAAATACAATACATGTATACACATCTATACAGTTATCTTACTGCACAAGAAACATCAGATCTAGAAAGAGAAGAAGAAAAAAACAACCTAACAAGGAAAACAAAATGCATGGAAATATTCACAGAAAGCATTAAAATGCTGTGTTGTGATTCACTCTCAGTTCCCACAGGCGTCTGGATGTATATGACTATCTTCATTGCAGAACAACTGGTTTGAATCACATCATTGTTGAAGAGAACCATGTCCATCAAAATTGATCATCGTATATTCTTGTTGCTGTGTATAGTGTTCTCCTGGTTCTGCTGATTTCACTCAGCATCAGTTCATGCAAGTCTCTCCAATCCTCTCTGAAATCCTCCTGTTGGTCATTTCTTACAGAACAATAATATACCATAACATTCATATACCACAATTTATTCATCCATTCTCCAATTGATGGGCATCTTTTCAATTTCCAGTTTCTTGCCACTACAAAAAGGGCTACCACAAACATTTTTGCACATGTGGGTCCCTTTCCCTCCTTTAAAATCTCTTTGGTATATAGGCCCAGTAGAAACACTGCTGGGTCAAAGGGTGTGCACTGTTTGATAACTTTTTGAGCATAGCTCCAAATTGCTCTCCAGAATGGTTGGATCCGTTCACAGTTCCACCAACAATGTATCAGTGTCCCAGTTTTCCCACATCCCCTCCAACAGTTATCATTATCATTTCCTGTCATTTTAGCCAATCTGACAGGTGTGTAGTGGTATCTCAGAGTTGTCTTAATTTGCATTTCTCTGATCAATAGTGATTTGGAGCACTTTTTCATGTGACCGGAAATAGTTTCAATTTCTTCGTCTGAAAATTGTCTGTTCATATCTTTTGACCATTTATCCAATTGAGAATGGCTTGAATTCTTATATATTTCAGTCAATTCTCTATATAATTTAGAAATGAGGCCTTTATCAGAACCTTTGGGTGTAAAAATATTTTCCCAGTTTACTGCTACCCTTCTAATCTTGTCTGCATTCATTTTGTTTGTACAAAAATTTTTAACTTGATACAGTCAAACTTATCTATTTTGTGATTAATGATGATCTCTAGTTTTTCTTTGGTCACAAATTCCTTCCCCCTCCACAGGTCTGAGAGGTAAACCATCCTACATTGTTCTAATTTGTTTATAATATCATTCTTTATGCCTAGATCATGAATCCATTTTGACCTTATCTTGGTATATGGTGTTAGGTGTAGGTCAATGCCTAATTTCTTCCATACTATTTTCCAATTATCCCAGCAGTTTTTGTCAAATAGTGAGTTTTTATCCCAAAAACTGGGGTCTTTGGGTTTATCAAACACTAAATTACTATTGTCATTGAGTATTTTGTCCTGTGAACCTAACCTATTCCACTGATCCACTACTCTATTTCTTATCCAGTACCAAATGGTTTTGGT
>JAJPUD010026146.1:0-16831 GCA_023553655.1 Myrmecobius fasciatus
TTCTAGCTAAAATGAGGGAGTTGTATTAGAGAGCCTTGAACACTCCTAGCTAAAATGAGGGAGTTATATTAAAGAGCCTTGAACACTCCTTCTAACTAAAATGAGGGAGTTGTACTAAAGAGCCTTGAATGCTCCTGCCAGCTCAAATATGGAGTTATGTGAGATAGCCTCATGCCCTCCTCCAGCTCAAATAGGGAGTTTATATCAGAGCCTTGAACACTCCTTCCAACTAAAATGAAGAAGCTGTATTAGAGAGCCTTGAATGTTCCTTCCAGCTACATCCATGATGTCATGATCACCCTCCCCAGGGTTCTGAATGAGGCAAAGGGACAGTTCATCATGATAAAAGAAAACAGGATCCCTCCTTCCCCCTGATGCCCCACAATCAGTAATTGTAAATCAGATTGATGAAGGGGATTTCAGCTCTCCTCTCTAGTACCAAGAAAGCTCAGCAGACTTTAGACTCACCCACCTGATAGTGCCTGAAATTCATTTGACAAGTGGGCAGGCCTTTCATGTTTGGGAAGCACTTAGAATTGTGCCCAGAATATACTAGGCACTATTTAAGTGCTTCTTATCATCATCCTTACCCTTCAGTTATTCAAAAAGCCACAGAAGAGGTATTCCCCAACAACACAGACTGGAGACCGTCCCGTGCCCCAGTGGGCAGCCTTCATGAGTTGCTGTGGCTGATAAAAGTTCTGCTTCCTCACCCGGTTGAAGGCCCCATCAGCCATCACCTGGGCTACTTTAGCACCTCCCCACTCCCAGCTTCTCTTCTCTCTCCTCTCCATTCTATCGCCCAAACAGTCCCCAAGATCATTTTTGTAAAATTCAGGTCGGGGACGGATCATCCTTTCTGTCTTGTAGACTCTTTACTTTCCCTCACATCTCAACTTGGGTGCCACCTGCTCTATTATTGTTGTTGCTGAACCCCATTTGAGGTTTTCTTGGAAAAGACACTGGAGTGGTTGGCCATTTCCTTCTCTAGCTCATTTTACAGATGAGGAAACTGAGGCACACAGGGTTAAGTGACTTGCCCGGGGTCACACAACTACAAAGGGTCTGAGTCTAGATTTGAACTCAGAAAGAGGAGTCTTTCTAACTCCAGGCCCTGCAGGATCCACTGGGACTTCTGCAAAGTAGTGATCAGGTTTTGATTATTGTTGGCTTTTCTCCCTCCCTTAATTTTGTCTTTATATTTCTAGCACTCATTATATAACCTTCTGCTTTGTAGTTTTTTAAAAAAAGTGTTATTGAATTAAATGGAAATAAATGAACTGAAATAAGTTTAAATGAAATGAAATTAATTGAATCAAATTAAATTGGATAGAAAGGAGCGGACCCGTTCAGGAATCCCATCACCCTTAGCTGGGCTGATGGGCAAACAAAAGGTACCCTATCTTCTACTCAGAGGGTTCACCAAAACCTTTCCTGCTTGGAAGAAGGGGGGTCAAAGCTTGGATTTCCCCTCTCACGCTTTAAGAGACTGGATAACCACTTGCCAGGTCTATTGATTTAAAAACTCCTTATAAAGGACCTACTGTGTGCCAGACGGTGTGAGCCAGTGAACTATATGAGTAAGAGAGAACTCTTTTAGGACACACCTCTGGCAAATCCTAGCTGTTTGACATTAAAGAGTAACAAACCTTCAGTAAGCTAAGCAGCTATTAGTATAGGAGGTGTGCACCTGCATTGGTAAATGGATTTCCTCACCTGGGAGTTCCTCCTGGGAGGAAATCATAGATCTAAATTTTATTTCCCAGGTGCTGTGCTACATCCAAGGACACAAAGACAAAAAAAGGGAGAGGGGGGCAGCCCTTGCCCTCAGGAGCATTACAGTCTACTGGAGAGAAACAACACGTGCACAGATTAGCAGATAGGATGCTGGAGCCAGCTTGGATCTGCTCACAAGAGTCACCATTCAATTGTCAGTTTGAGAATTTTATATTTCAGAAATAGGGCAAACATTACCCAAAAAAAAGGCTTGATTTATATGAAACTCGTCGTCCTAAGTTCGAATCCAGCCTCAGACCCTTACTAGCTATGTGTTCCTGGGCAAGGCATTTTGCTTCAGTTTACTCCTCCGTAAAATGAGCTGGAAAAGGAAATGGCCAACCATTCCGGTAGTTTTGCCAAGAAAATCCCACATGGGATCACAAAGTCGGACAGGAACAAAACAACTCAGTAATAACAACAATATGAAATCTAGTCCTTGAAGGCAGCTATCATTTGTCTCCTTGAGTCTTCTCTTTTCCATTCAGTTCCAATAATAATAATTAACTAGCATTTTTAGAATACTTATTATGTGCCAGACATTGAGCAAAGTGCTTTGCAGTTATTATCTCATCTAATCCTCGAAACAAACCTGGGAGGGAGATGTTGTTCCTCCATTTAACAGATGAGGAAACTGAGGCAAACTAAGGCACCCAAAGGCACACAGCTAAGTAAGTTTTGAACTCAGGTCTTCCTAACAGCAATCCCCGGGCTGTCCCCACTTTGCCACCTAGTTTTTTCTCCCTGATTCTCAAGACTTTTTACCATCCCAATCACTTTTCTCTGGGAGTGTTCTCAATTGTCAAGCTCCCTCCAAAAATGGGGTGCCAAAAACTGAACACAATATTCATGTTGTTTCATCAGTGCCCCTCTTCCTACCCTATGAGAAGGGGAAAGGAAGGCTTCAGGAAGCAAATGATTGCTTGCATTTAAGAACATGAATGGAAAAAAGATAAAGGCATCAAAATGAGCATCATAGCCCAAGACCAGCCATGCCCTAGTACTTACTTGTATCTTTCATTTCTTTCTTTCTTTCTTTCTTTCTTTTTTTTTTTTTTGCTGAGACAATTGAGGTTAAGTGACTTGCCCAGGGTGACACAGCTAGGGAATGTTAAGTGTCTGAGACCAGATTTGAATTCAGATCCTCCTGACTTCAGGGCTGGTTCTCTATCCACTGCACCTCCTAGCTGCCCCATGCTTTTCATTTCAATATGGTACCACTAGACTGTAAGCTCCTTGAGGGACTCTTATTTTGTCTCTTTTTGTACCTCTTTTTCTTAGCACGAGGTTTAGTATACAGTTTGAGCTTACTAAACATCAGTTGATCGATTAATTATGGAGACATTTGAATGATACTTGGTTCTCCCTCCCCCGCATTTCCTAAAATGAATTCATGTTTTAACCTATGGATAACACCGCTGGAGCATTTGACCAAAAAAGGTTGTTTGTAACGACAGAACAGCTCAAGTCTCCCTCCCTTCCCCTGCCTCCCCCCCCCCCCCCCCCCTCAAATTTGACACTCTCCCCAGGAAACCAATTTACAGTAAATTGCAAGGGAGTTTTATTTATCCTGTTGAAAGAATGTGGAAGCAGCTGTTTTTATTAGTGCCACAGCTGGTTCTTCAGTCGTTGGAGAAAAACAATTATTGGTCTTTGAACAGCTGAACAAAGAAAGCCATGGCCCCATTATTGATTCTGGGGAGAAGTGGGGTTTTATAATGAGCCCAGAAAAAATGCAGAGAGCCCTCCTTCACCAAGGGAGGCAATTGGAGCTTCCAGGAAGGACCTCGCCATCACCCACAGAGAGAGGCTTTGGTTACAGAGCCGGCGGCGTTCACAGGAGAACCAAAAGACTCTTTCTCTTTCCAACTTAATCATCAGTGGAGTCCAAGAAGTCTTGGACACAGCCTGTCAGACTGGGGCACGAATGGCAGCTAACCTGGAAGAACTTGACAGAATCCATCTCCCAGAGCCTCAAATGCTCTCCCTCTTTCCCTAGTCCTGATGGACCCCCAAGTTCCCTTCATGATTCAGCTATAATGTCACCGCTCAGTGAATGAGATCCCCCAGTTCTGAGAACTTCCAACTTCCTTCTCTGAAAAAAAAATAAACCTTTGTAATTTCTTTGTCTTTATAGATTTTGATTTTTTGTAAATTTGTATGTGTTTTATGTGTGTGTTTGGTTTTTATATATTTATGCATTTTGTGTATTTGTAGTATATGTATTGGATTGATTGAGCTCTATTCATGCTATTTTCCCCATAGGGAGAAAAGAAGAAGATACAAGAGAGAAGGGGATAATCGTTTATTAAATTATTATTTAATTTATGTATTATGTGTCAGGCACTGTGCTAAGCACTTTAGAAATATTTCATTTTATCTTCACAACCTTGAGGGGTAGGTACTATTATTACTCCCATTTTCCAATTAAGGAAACCGAGGCAGACAGAAAATAAGGGACTTTTCTAAGATCACACAGCTAGAAATTATCTGAGGTTGTATTTGAACTCAGGTCTTTCTGACTTCGGTCTCACCTAATTGCCTTATAATGGAAATTATAGTAGGACACAAAATTTAAACTCCTTCATGGGAGGACTGAGGGTTGGTGACTGTTTTGGACCAGGCTAACCAAAAGGTTCTTGTTGACTTGCATTATGCTAGCCGGTCCCAAGATCTTGGCCAAATGTCAGTTGCTGTGATTGTGTCTAAATCACTTCCACGTTCACTGGAGGAAGCTTGAGACAATGAAATGGAGGCAGAAATTTGGATTCCAGCCACCTGGGTTTCTCTGCTCCCTGTACAATTTAATCCCTCTGGGCCTGGTTCATCATCTGTAAAATTAGGGACTTCAGACCTGTAAATTGAGGATCCTTTAAGCTCCAAATCTAGGATCTATTGTAAAGGGGGAGTCAGCCTTAACCCTATCTCACCAAAAGTAAATGATAAGATGCTATCACTGCTATGGCAATCTGTACCATGTTCACTAGGTTTTAAGGGGGACAGCTAGGTAGCGTAGTGGATAAAAAATGTCAGTTCTAAAGCCAAAAAGATCTGAGTTCAAATGTGGACAAGTCACTTCACTCTTGCCTCAGTTCCCTCATTTGTAAAATGAGTTAGAGAAGAAAATGACAAATTATTCCAGTGTCTTTGCTCTAAAAACTCCAAAAGGACATGACTAAAATTACTGAAAGACAAGGCTCAAATAAGATCTGGCTATCAATCACTCTTAACAAGTTAAATAGGAAGTCTTCAGATTGACTCAGGGACTTGTTCACATCTTCTGGAACGGTCGGAATTGAGAGTAGAGTTCCCAGAAGCACTGGAGAAGCAATGGATTGGGGAGAAGAAGCAGCTCCCTCACTCTCCTTGGCTGGTGAACCCTCATGAATTTCCACGGGTCTGTAGGAGTCCAGCCCTTTCCTCAGATTCATGAGCCAAGGACAGACTAGATTCAATAAGGAAACCATATTCAAGGTTCCACAGAGAACCCAGAAGAAAGAGACAATGAATTTCCCAAAAGGGGAGACTTTGGGGAGTCCAGAAAATGACTTCCAAGAGATGGTAAACTTGAAGCCCCTTTTCCCCCTGGATTTTGTGTGTACAGATTTTTGATTAAATGGGAGGTAGGGAGAAGAGTTTGTTCTTATTCAGTTGTTTCTTGTCCTACTCTTTGGGCCTCCATTGGGGATTTTCTTAGCAAAAATACTGGAGCAGTTTACCATTTCCTTCTCCAGCCGATTTTTCAGATGAGGAAACTGAGGCAAACAGACTGAAAGCTAGAGTCACATAGCTAGGATGTGTCTGAAGCCAGATTTGAAGTGTCAGAAGTGGAATAAGAATCCAAACTTGCCTAACACAGCCTTCCCCATGGAAATTAGAGGTAAAAAGGACCTTCAAGATCATTGAGACGAAACCCCATATTTTATACATGAGGAGACAGGGGTCTAAAGAGTGTGCTTGATTTGGCCAGAATCCAATGGCAAATTATTGGCAGAGCCAGTGATGAAGCCCCTTGCTCCTGACTCTCAGCCTGGTGCTCTTTGCATCGTACCAAACAAAATATTGCTGATTAATCATCTGCTGGGTAGAGAGTTAGAGGAAGGTTTCAAAGCCTTGGATGTGGTCCCAGCATTTCCAGCCTCACTCTGTCATTGTCAGCCCCCTTCACCTCTCTATGTCTCCAGTTCCCCACCTGGTGAAATGAAATTAATATTCTTTCTCTCTGTGTGAGTAGGGGTCCAAAGATGAATGGATTTAAAATCCACTGGAGATCCTTGGATAAGTGATCATCCATCTGTCCCCTGTGGTGGTGTCTTTTCTTAAAAAATTAATTTGATAATTACCCCATATTGTTTAAATGGAAACAGATCCATTAAAACTGCCTGCTTAGAAATGATAAATGGAAGGTTTGAGAACTCTCTCATTAATTTAATTAGCCATGACAAAATACAATACTCCACCTTCCCAGGCCCTAAATGGATTCAAAGCAGATTTGGGGGTGGGGGGAAGGGGCTGTCATGGGGAAGAAGGATTAGCTTTGTTCTGCTTGGCCCCGAGGGCAGTACTGGGGACTACATACAGGGGGAAAAGCTGCAAATAAGCAACTTTAGGCTTGAGATGAGGGGGAGGAACCTCCTCACAGTTAGGGGTATCCAAAAGTGGAGTGGGCTGCCTCCAAAGGTGGAGGGTTACTCCTCACTGGAAGTGTGCAAGTAAAGATGGGAAAACCACTTGGCCAAGGGAACTCTTGTTTGGGTTGAAGTGGAGGGCCTCTCCAAGCCCCCTGGTCCTTAAATTTAGATTCTAAAGCTCTGTTTCTTTACCTCACTACAAGCTCTCTGTTTCTATATATGAAATCATGATGGATCTCCAGGCTGTCTAGCACACAGGACCGGTTGCTGCCTTGCTCATGTGATCCAAGCGTCTCAGAGATCCTCAGAAAGCAAAGGACACCATCCCAGTGGCTGTGGTGACAGGCCCTCACTCCCCTTGGTGTGCATGAGTTCAATAGGCCTCACCCAGAATCTGGACCTCTACTCACTGTGCCAGAATGGGGCTGACTAATATTTAAAGAGAAAGCATCATCTTGATAGACAGAAAATTCAAAGGGACTGGCAGGGGATGCTGAGGTTTGGAGGGTGGGGTTATGTCCATTCACAGCTGTCCTTCTCTGAGAAAGAAAACAGCTGGCAGGAGAAACAAGCCTTCTGAAGTCCTGTAAATACTCATAAAGACTCAGAACTAGAGGCTTTGGTCAAAAGGATAAGACCCAAACTCTTCCAATAATAAATATGGAAGCTAAAAGCCATGATGGAGCTTTTGTTAGGATACAAAGGGTCTGAAAATAAGGCAGGAAACAATGTTTAAATGGTAGAAACATACTTCCTCCAAAGATGTTACTTTTTGTATAAGAAAGAGGAAGTGATTTCTGATTGGCTGAAAGAATACCGATCCAAGATACTGCAGGAAGGAAGGTTCCCTTTGTTGGATACTCTTAAGGAGAGCCCTTCTAGGATAGGTTTGTTGGATACACTTAAGGAGGGCATTTCTAGGATAGGCAAGACCCAGATTTTTTTTTTTCCCTGAAGCAATTGGGATTAAGTGATTTGCCCAAGGTCACACAGCTAGGACATATTAAGTGTCTGAGGCCAGATTTGAACTCAGGTCCTCCTGACTTCAGGGGTGATGCTCTATCCACTGAGCCACCTAGTTGCCCTAGACTCGACTTTTTAAATGACAGTGGAGACATGGCAGTACAGACTTTTAAGGGAAGCTGGATCTCCATCATTTGTCATCCAGAGCTCTCTCCCCACCCCCACCACCCCAGCCTTCTCTTCTCCAAGCTAAAAATGCCCAGTTTCTTCTCCTGATCTCAGTCTCCAGGTCCATCACCATCTTGTTTCCCTTAAAACTTCCAGCTTAATGACATCCTTGCTAACATACTCCTAACTCATAGTGTCAATTTTGTGAGCTCCAAAGATTTTCATGACTTTGGGAAATGGAACCAAAAGAAATCTAATAAGATGTTTGAGGTTGGAAGAAGAAGAAAAGGAAAAAATAGAGGAAAGGGCTGCTGAAAACCAGCAAGTAAATAGGGAAAGAAAATAAACATCAAAATTTTGGATTGGAAGTCAAAAGTCTGAGTTTCTTACTTCAATAATATATGACTTTAATAGAGCATTGTAAAGTTTATAATACTTCAAGGATCTATTATTTCATTCATAACTTTCTCTACCAAGTTGGGAGGGGATATCACAGTAGAAAGAGCAGTGTATTCAGAGTCCAAAGTTCTTGTTTCTGTTTAGTCATTTAAATCACATCTGATTCTTTGTGATCTCATTTGGGGTTTTCTTAGCAGAGACACTGGAATGGTTTGCCATGTGCTTCTCCGGCTCATTTTACAGAGGAGGAAACTGAGGCAAACAGGATTAACTGACTTGCCCAGGGTCACACAGCTAGTAAAGGTCTGAGGTCATGTTTGAATTTAGATCTTCTTGACTCCAGGTCTAGTATTCTAACCACTATACCACTGAGCAGCTTTTAAAGCCCAAAGACCCACAGTCATATTCCATTCCACTTTCTCTCTTGTTTTCTGAGGTTAGAGGAAATGTTCTCTAAACTCTCCCTGTGTCTAAGAGCCTTCTGTGCCTCAAGAAATGCTTCTCTGGGCTTCAGTCTCCCTATGTGTAAAAAGGGGAGATGAAAATCAATGACCTCTGAAATTTATTTCAGCTCAATGATCCTGTGCTGTGACCAAAAAACAAAAAAAAAAAACAAAAATTCTCCTCTAGTTGCCAATCCTCTGGTGGTCGGTCTCTTGATATTCATCAAGGCTACAACCTACCTTTTCTTTTTAGGGAATTATAGGCAAAATTACTAAGAAGAAATTCACTCTAAGCTTACTAGAAGTTAGGAGATCTTTGACTTCCCTTGGAGGTTTGGATCGGCAAACCTGGCCTATCCTTGATAGAAAGTGATTTCTGCCGATGTAATACTATATTAATTTTCCCCCTGAGGCAATTGGGGTTAAGTGACTTGCCCAAGGTCACACAGCTAGGAAGTGTTAAGTGTCTGAGGTCACATTTGAACTCAGGTGCTCCTGACTTCAGGGCTGGTGCTCTATCCACTGTGCCACCCAGCTGCCCCAATATTATATTAATTAATAACAGTAGCTCACTTTTTTGTAGTGCTTTAAAGTTTGTGAAGTACTTTATTGTATACATTATCTCAAGTTCTAAATCTGAGGTCTGTGATTTCAGGGTATCTGGGGAAGGGGAGGAATTTATTTTCATAATTTCTAGCTGAAATTTACCATTTCCTTCAAATCTTTTTTAAAAATTCTAATTCAGAGAAAGGGTCTGTAAACTTCACTAGACTGTTAAAAGAATCTGAGACAGGGAAAAAGCTTGAGAGTTCCAATATTCTCTCATTTGAACTGCCCAAAGAGGGATAGATGATAGATGAAAAAACAAAACTGAGTCAGATGGATAAGGTGGCAGGCAATTGGCGACATAATCAGTAAGTATCAGAAACAAAAATTGAGCCAGGTCTGTATTGAATCCCAGCCCCAGGGCTTTTTCCCATCTGGGAAACTCTGAAACACTTTTGTAAGGGTCTTGTTGGGACAACTGAGAGTCATTTGAAGCCATATCCTCAAAGTTACTGAGCTGGGTGTGTACTTTTACCCAATGGAATGATATCATATTTAGGTCTCTATTCCCAAAGAAATCAAACAAAATGGGAAAGGGACCCAGATGTACAAAAATAATTTTTTATGGTGGCAAAGAACTGGAAATTAATGAGTATGGATGTCCATTAACTGGACAGTGACCAGATATAAAGGGATACTATTGGGCTATTTAAAAAATGAGGAAAGGAATGGTTTCAGAGAAATCTGAGAAGACAGACTGATAAGTAAATAGAAATAGGTAAAAAATTTATATAACAACAGTATTAGAAAATCATTTTTGAAAACACTTAATAACTCCAATCAAGATAATGACCAACCATGATTCTAGAAGATCCATGATGGAACACACTGCCAGTAACTCCAATCAATGTCATGACCAACCATGATCACAGAATATCCATGTTGGGACACACTGCCCACTTTCTGATAGAGAAATGATGGATTCAGAGAGAAGATTGAGGCAAATATTATTTGGATATAGGAATTTTTTCTCCACTATGCATTTTGGTTAGAAGACTATTTTTGTTGTTTTGCTTTTTTCCCTTGATGGAGAAAGGAAATAAGTAGGAAAAGAAATAGATTTTTAATGAATAAAAATTTTTATTTAATTTTTAAAAATTATGCATGCTCTTAACTATTCTATGTCACAAACCCATGTTTTACACAAAGGCATTCTCCCAGGATGTTTTTAAATCTTTGATTCTTTTCCAAAAAATCAAAACAATGGCTGATCTAGAACGCAATGAAGAAATACATCTAGCAGGCTCAAACAGTTTAAGTGACATTTCAGTTTTGGTCTCAAGGAATAGCATGCATCTTTTCAACAAGAACTGGCTGAAAAGGGATACAGACAGTTGTGAACAATGAGAAATGGAGGCTTTCATTGGAACCCATAAAATATAAAAAAAATGTGGAAAGAGTAAATGAAGCCCACTGATTGAATATTCTGAGGAGCACCTATGGGAGAAACAAGGCTTACAGTGGCTGAGACAGTGAGAGTGGACTCTCTTTGACACTGAACGTTTCTATGTGGAAAGCCGATGTACAAAGCATGAAAGAAATACAAAGGTCCTTCTGGCACATCCCTTGCTCTCAAAAAGAGAAGCTCACCTCTGTATCTGCTCCCAAGCTAGCCCATGGGTCTGTGCACAGTGGACATTACCCATGTTTATTGGTTTGGCTTGAATGAGAGTGCAAAAGTTTCATGCTGAAGCATCCCTTGGAAGAGTGGGAGGCTTTGTAGAGAAACAGTGACCTCTGCTGGCCATTTGACCAAGAGGAAGTTTTCAGAAGAGAATCACAAATTTCATTCAGTCTGATCTATACTTGAGAAGAAATCAGTACTGGGACATATCTCCACCACAAGTGATCATCAAACTGTTTCCAAAAAAAAAAAATGTTGGTGAGAAGGGGTTCCCCAATCACCCCATTCCACTTGGGGACAGCTCACCTTCCTGGGATGTTTTCCTGGACATGCAGCTGCAATTTGCCTCCCCAGTTTCCATTGATTCCTTATGATTCTTAGCTCTAAGTATGTCCAAGATAATTGAATATTTGCAAAATAAGAGTTTGCTTTTCTTTGAAATGGAATCGGTAAAGAAAAAATAAATACAATTTAAAGATATGTGGCAGCGGAAATTTTATATATATATATATAAAGACAGTTTGATATATAGGAGCCAATAATTAGGGTTTCATGGAACGATTTGGAAGATCCACTCTTAATTTTTATAAAGTTTGGAGGATTCAAAAACACATTTCTTTCTCTTTTTTTCTTTCTCTTTCTTTCTTTTTTCCTTTTTTTTTTTTTTTTTTTTTTTTTTTTTTTTTTGCTATGGCAGAAGCCTAGTGACCAGCAGTCATGGTGAAGAGTTTATATTTTAAAGCTTAAAACTGAATAATTGCTAACTAGTGACTTACTCTAAGCAGTTCTTAACTAAGGTCTGTGAACCTGTATTTTTTTTTTTTAATTGGATAAAAGTATTTCAGTGTGTTTGGCTTCCTTTAAAATCCATTGTGTTGGGGCAGCTGGGTGGTACAGTGGTTAGAGCACCAGCCCTGAAGTCAGGAGGACCTGAGTTCAAATCTGGTCTCAGACACTTCCCAGCTTTGTGACTCTGGGCAAGTCACTTAACCCCAATTGCCTAAGCAAAAATAAAATAAAATCCACTGTGTTTTATTTTAGGTATCTCCTTTGATTATGGGTCCATATCATTCACCAAACTGACTGTCTAAGGGTGTCCAGGATACCAAAAAAAAAAGATTAAGAACTCCCCATGCTAAAAGATGGTTAAATTCTTAGCCTAATAGAAAGAGCCCTAATCAGGAAGTTAATCAACTGATATGCATTTAAGTACCTACCATGTGCCCTGTGCAATGCTAAACATAGGATTCTAATCCAAGTTCTTCCACTGACTAATTTACTGTCTCACTTAATGTAATCAATTGTCAATAAGCATTTATTAAGCACCTCTTCTATACCAGCCACTGTATTTGGTGCCAGAACACAGACACAAATTAAACTGCCTCAAGGAACTTACAACTTATTTGGGGAAAATTGTAGAAATATACATATACATACATATATGTATATATATATATATACATACATATATATATATATATAAACACATTATACTCAAAATCATTTTCATGAGGAGGCCCTAGGAGCTGGGGAAGTCAGGCACAAGTCAAACTTTGAAGGAAACAAGGAATTCTAAGAGGCAGAGATGAAGAGGGAGGCCATGTTAGGTGTGGGGGACAGCCTGGGCAAAGGTGCAGAGATGAGAGATGGAGTACAATTTGAGAGAAACAGCAAAACTGTCTTTCTGTTTCCTCATCTATAAAGCAAAGAGAGTGGGCTAGATGAGCTCTAAGGTTCTCGTTTCCAGCTGTGACATTGTGCCATTCTACGACCTGTATTCTAAGTGTCTTTTCTAAGATCCTTTTCAATTCTGACATTTTACATTCTGCATCCTAAAATTCTTTTTTCTGCTTTTTACATTCTGTGTTCTACTTTGAACTAGGGATCACAAGATTGTGGTTATAGGAGTAGGAGGGACAACATCAGTATACCTCTGAAGATCTGAGGGGCAGACAGACAGAGACAGATTGTCATGGTATGACAGAGGGGACTTGACACCCCTTCTTCAATCAATCAACATGATTAAGATTTTTTTTTAATGTGGCTGTTAAAGTCCCCTGTTATCTTTTTATCAGCTCAAATCATCTATAATTAGATTCTAGAAGGAAATCTTTAATCAAACAACCTAATACACCTGATGGCTTTAAATAGTGGGGGAGTTCAGTCAAGTGGGGATGAGGTCAGAAGTGAAGGTCTCCCTGATGTGGTCAAGTGAGGAAGTCTCTCTCTCCTTCTGCCCCATCCATTGAAGATGTCACTTGAGAGAAGGAACCAGGGGGACAAGACATCCAGCCAATGGCAGAGAGGGATGTCCCGAGGACAAACACAGAGAAAGATGGATATAGAAAGGTAGTCACCCAATGAGGAAACAGCTTCATGGAGCGGGACTCGGCACTGGAGAGAAGTGAGCCCAAGGACCCTGACTCTCCGAGCCCTACACTTAAGGGGAATTTCATGAAGACTCTGTGAAAGGAGGAAAGGCTTCCCAGTAACCCAGAGCTGTGAGGTACCCCTTTGCCACGTCTGTTCTCTTGGCCTTTGTACTTTGATTGTGAGCCTGCTCTCCTCAGGGACCTGGTGTGTTCAAAACCCTTCTCAATTTGAGGGATAATGTTTTTGTAACTGTTCCTGCTGCTACATCTTAGATACATTTTACCATCATCATTTTCTATCACATTGGTGAGGACTCAAGAACGACAACACTAAAAACCTAGCTCTTCAGGATTACCCCTAGAACCTTGAGGTTCAACCATTTTCTAGGAACCTGACCTGCCAGTGCAAGTGGGGCCAAGGGAGTAGCCCTGGAGGAGGCTCTTGGGAATCATGAGAAGCTCATTAACCCGGACAGCCTTAGCTCAGTTCTTCATCACCTTTAGCCTGGACTCTTGAAACAGCCTCCTATGAAGTTCTGGGCTTCCTTTTCCTTCCGTTTCCATTCCCTCCTCCACATAGCTGACAAAATTTCCTCCCTTAAAGTACAAAACTGACCATGACACCCCCAATTCTTTCAACAGTTTTTGGTTATATCTCAGGTAAACACACACTCCTGGATTGGGGATTTAAAACCCTCGCCTCCATTTCTAGATTTCGGGTACGTTACTTATTTGTATCCCTTCTCCTCTGGGAGCCGGTGTCTTCCAGGTCTGGAATATACTTCTCCTTAATCTGCCTCTTGGAATTCCCAGCTTCCCTCAGGACTTGGTTCCTGGGCCACCTCAGATAGGAAAGTTTGAACCTTGGATGCTCCATCATTTCTGCCCTCTGGGGGAAAACCAGAAAGATTCTGATCCTTATTCCTCGTGACAGCTCTTCAAATCTTAAATCATCATTTAAATGTCACCGGCTATCTTAATTACTGCTTATTAATTTTGTCGATAATTATTCTATTATTTTTGTAAATATTTTATGCATATTGTTTAATCATTATGTTCATTATTCTAGTAAGGATTGGAACTATTATTATTTAATTATTATTTCAGTTATTCTAGTAAGGATTGGAACTATTATTATTTAATTATTATTTCAGTTATTCTAATAAGGATTGGAACTATTTACCCTGTGACTATCCTGGTATAGGGAATTTCCATATAGGAAAAAACTCCCCCTATCCATGAAGCTCAGAGGTAACTGGTGGCATAGTAGACAGAGAAATGGGCCTGGAGTCAGGAAGAGCCCAGTTCACATGTGACCTCACACACTTACTAGCTGAGTGGCCCTAGGCATTGTCACTTATTCTTTTTAGACCTCAGTTTCCTCATCTGTAAAATGGAAAAAATAATCTCACCTCTTTCCCTTGTGATCAAATGGGATAATGTTTATAAAGCACTATATAAATTCTAGCTGTTATTATTCCTATTAGATCAGGACAACTTCAACTTATATGCTTACAGAATCTCACTGAGAGTTTAAGTGAATTGTCTGAGGTCATAAAGCCAGTGCTTCAGAAGCAGGACTTGCTATAGGTCTTCCTGCCTTTGAGCCAGCTCTCCGGACACTACGCCCTATTGCCTCTCAGATTAATGATTACTATTATTAAAATGGAAATGGAAAACCTGGACTTCCTCAGAGGGCTATTGTGAAAACCAGAGGGGCTACAGCCACCTCTCCCATCAACTCTGTTCTCCCTCTAGTCATGCACTGGGACTTTTTCAGTCCAGGTCTTGTTCCTTCTCAGGAGATTAGAAAAAGCAGGAAGTAAGAGTAATATCCACGAATGCCATGAATCTGGTTAATAAGTATTTTCTTTCATGCAATATAAGGTATTTGGATAAATTAGAGTCATTTTCTGGATTGGCTAGTTTTCAGCAATTTTCCTAGCAAGGATTAACGTCTTTCCAAGTCTAAAAGTTGAGAATATATATAGCACTCCTATACTTGTTCCCTTCCCTACCCTACCCCCAAAAAGCTACCCCAGTTTAGAAATATTTTGTGGGTAAGAATTGTCTCCAAAGGATAGCTCTGGAGCCCCTGCCCAAGTGTTTACTTTTACTAGTCAGCCAGAGGACACACTTAGCTCAAAGCAAAGGCATTTAATAAATTAGCATAGCAGAAAAAAATCAAAAGAGAATATTCCTCCCATAAACTTTGGGCTCACTTTCCCATAAATACATATATCCTCAATAGGATGAAGACATATACATATGCATCAAAAGGGAATCATACCTACTTGGTAAATACACATTCATTGCCTGGACACAAAAGCAGAGGAGAAAATTATACCTCCAGTGTTGATAGTTACAGATCTCTTCTAAAGGGTCTATTCCCCACCAGGAGTCACATGTCTTCTTCTTTAAGCTGGTCTTCAGATAATAGCTATCTTCAAGATCACTTAACACTGTCTATAGTCCTTTGGGATGTTGTGATTGTTAAGCCTCTCCCATGCAGAAGACTCAGCTAGATTGCTATCAATGGCTATGAATATTTTCCCCTCAACCAGACTACTCATAAAACATAGAACGACCAGGTTAAAATCATGTCTCCTCTTTGAACCTCTCTTTCCTCAATTCTCTCAGTTCAACTATAATCTGACTTTATACAAATTTGATCCCTTAGTTCTTAATATATACTTCCTGACTGAAGCAAGTATTCCTAGGACTCTATTCTTTATACACACACCAAAAAAAAAAAAAAAAGAATGGAAGAAACTGATTTTAATTCCCTTACCTTTCATCTTCCACATTATGCTCCTCTGTTTTATCTACATTATAATAGCTACAAAGGACTGAAAAGACTGGTGATATTTGTTCCACTTTCCCCCAGCAACAAATCACAGCCTGTTTTTTCTCTCTCCTACTGATGCAAAGGAAAAAAACAAAAAACAAAAAACAAAAAAAAAAATCAGAGGATGTATTAAGGTTTTAGTTTTTTGGGTTTTTTTTTTTTGGTCTAATTTTCAAGTGCTTTATAATTATATAAAACACCATATACAAGAGTTGTTATTACTGTAGCCCTGAAATTCTGCAAATCTACAATATAGAAACATTCATTCAAAATTCATTTTTCTTTCTTGCCAGATCTCCAAACAAATGCTATATCTCAGGACTGAGGTTTTGGGGGGACAGCACAGTTTTCTTGATGAGTGGCCATTTTGCCATTTAAAATGCATCATGCTTACCATCAGACAGGGCGACAGATGTACCAATTACTTTCTGTCCTGGCCCTTCCTACCCACTTTTGACAGGAGCTCAGAAAAGATGCAGACAAGAGGATGGAGGCTTTCACTTTCCCCAGATGTAGGAGGTGTGGGAGGAAGGTAGGCCAGGCACTTGGCAGAGCTAGAAACTAGAAACAAAGATGCTAGGACCCGTTCTGCTTCTAGAGGGTTCTAACCTGGACTGCTTCAACAAACCCCATGGCAGGGCTATCCCTTGGTGTGTGGACAACCCCAAGCCAACCTAGGGAGTACAAAGGAACCTAAGGGCCTAAGATAACGTTGGTAGGGAAGGATTCAGGATCCCAAGATGTCTTTGAAAAGGAGTAGAAAGTGTTATACTTGTGCATGTAAGGGCTGTTGGCTCCAGGGGATGTGGGAAAGAGGGCTCTTTCTAGGAGTTGTGTGGCTGGAGAGAATTATAAATAAAGCAGTTTGCTTCTACAAACCAGTATGGAAAGATTCACTGCCTTCTTTCCTTCTTTCCTTTCTTCTTTTGTTTCCTTCCTTCCTTTGTTCTCTTTCTTCCCTCCCTCCTTCCTTCTCTCTTCTCTCCTTCCCTCCTTCCTTC
>JAJPUD010026147.1:527-16828 GCA_023553655.1 Myrmecobius fasciatus
AGTAGATTAGTTTGGGTAGTATTGTCATTTTTATTATGTTCGCTCTGCCTACCCATAAGTACTTAATGTTTTTCCAATTGATTAGGTCTGATTTTCTTTGTGTGGAAAGTGTTTTGTAGTTTAGTTCGTATAGTTCCTGACTTTTCCTTGGCAGATAGATTCCCAAATATTTTTTCCTATCATCTGTTATTTGGAATGGAATTTTGTTTTGTATGTCTTGCTGCTGAACTTTGTTGGTAATATATAAAAATGCTGATGATTTATGTGGATTAATTTTGAATCCTGCAACTTTGCTAAAGTTGTGAATTGTTTCTAGTAGTTTTATAGTTGAGTCTCTAGGGTTCTCTAAGTATACCATCATGTCATCTGCAAAGAGTGATAATTTGGTTTCTTCATTACCTACTCTGATTTCTTTTATCTCTTTTTCTTCTCTTATTGCTAAAGCTGACATTTCTAATACAATATTAAATAGTAATGGTGACAGTGGGCAGCCTTGTTTCACTCCTGATCTTGTTGGGAATGGTTTTAGTTTGTCTCCATTACATATGATGCTTGCTGATGGTTTTAAGTAGATGCTACTGATCATTTTAAGGAAAAGCCCATTTATTCTTATACTCTCTAGTGTTTTTAATAGGAAAGGGTGTTGGATTTTATCAAATTCTTTTTCTGCATCTATTGAGATAATCATATGGTTTTTGTTAGTTTGGTTATTAATATAATTAATTATGCTGATAGTTTTCCTAATATTGAACCAGTCCTGCATCCCTGGTATAAATCCTACTTGGTCATAGTGTACTATCCTGGAGATGACTTTCTGTAATCTCATTGCTAATATCTTATTTAAAATTTTTGCATCAATATTCATTAGGTAAATTGGTCTATAGTTTTCTTTCTCCATTTTCACCCTACCTGGTTAAGCTATCAGCACCATATCTGTCTCATAGAAGGAATTTGGCAGTATACCTTCTGTCCCTATTTTCTCAAATAGTTTGTATAGTATTGGAATTAATTGTTCTTTGAATGTTTGGTAGAATACAAATGTAAATCCATCTGGCCCTGGAGATTTTTACTTAGGGAGTTGGTTAATAGCTTGTTCTATTTCTTTTTCTAATATGGGGCTATTTAAATAATTTATATCCTCTCTGTTAACCTGGGCAATCTATATTTTTGTATATATTCCTCCATTTCATTTAGATTATCAAACTTACTGGCATAGAGTTGGGCAAAGTAACTCCTAATTATTGCTCTAATTTCCTCTTCATTGGAGGAAAGTTCTCCCTTATCATTCTTGAGACTAACAATTTGATTTTTCTCTTTCCTTTTTCTTATCAAATCAACTAAAGGCTTATCTATTTTGTTGGTTTTTTCGTAGAACCAACTCTTAGTTTTATTTATTAAATCAATAGTTTTCTTATTTTCAATTTTATTAATTTCTCCTTTTATTTTTAGAATTTCCAATTTGGTATTTAATTGAGGGTTTTTAATTTGTTCTTTTTCTAGTTTTTTTTTAATAATAAGCCCAATTCATTGATCTTTTCTTTCTCTATTTTATGCAAGTAAGCATCTAGAGATATAAAATTGCCCCTTATAACCGCTTTGGCTGTATCCCACAAATTTTGGTATGTTGTCTCCTTATTGTCATTCTCCTGGATGAAGTTATTGATTGTGTCTATGATTTGATCTTTCACCCATTCATTCTTCAGGATTAGATTATTTAATTTCCAATTAACTTTTGGTTTATTTTCTCCTGGCCTTTTATTGCATGTGATTTTTATTGCATCCTGATCTCAAAAAGATGCATTTACTATTTCTGCCTTTCTGCATTTGATTTTGAGGTTTTTATGCCCTAACACATGGTCAATTTTTGTATAGGTTCCATGGACTCCTGAGAAAAAAAGTAAGCTCCCTACTGTCTCCATTCAACTTTCTCTATAGATCTATCATACCTAGCTTTTCAAACAGTTGGTTTATCTCCCTAGTTTCTTTCTTGTTTATTTTGTGGTTTGATTTATCTAGTTCTGAGAGAGCAAGGTTAAGATCCCTCACTAGTATATTTTGGCTGTCTATTTCTTCTTGCATCTCTCTTAATTTCTCCCCTAGGAATTTGGATGCTATTGCACTTGGTGCACATATATTTAGTATTGATATCGCTACATTATCTATGGTACCCTTTAATAAAATATAGTTTCTTTCCTTATCTCTTTTGATTAGATCTATCTTGGCTTTTACTTGATCTGAGATAAGGATTGCTACCCCTGCTTTTTTTTTGTTCACCTGAAGCATAATAGGTTCTGCTCCAGCCTTTTACCTTCATCCTATATGTGTCACTATGTTTTAGATGTGTTTCTTGTAGACAACATATTGTGGGATTCTGGTTTTTAATCCAGTCTGATAGCCGCTTCTGCTTTATGGGAGAGTTCATCCCATTCCCATTCACAGTTAGAATAACTAATTCTTTATTTCCTGCCATCTTATTTACCCAAGTTATGGTTTTCCCTTTCCTTTCCCCTTTCTCCCTTCCCCCCTCCTCAGTACTTTGCTTTTGATGACCCCCTCTCCCAAACAATCCACCACCCTTTAGATCCCCTTCCCCTTTTCTTAACTCCTTTCCCCTGATTCTTCTATTTTCCCTTCTAATAATTTATCCCTTTCTTTTTCCTCCTTTCCCTCCCACTTCCCTCTAGCAACAGACAAGTTTCTATGTGAAATCAAATGTTTGATATACACTTTTAGAGCCCAACCTGATGAGAATAAGATTTACACAATGCTCATCTCCCTCCCCTCTTTCTCTCAATTATATTAGTTTTTCTTTGCCTCTTCAAGAGATTTTATCTTGTTTTTACCTCGTTTTTTTTAGATCTTATTTTACCACTTTTTCCCTCTTTTCCCCAATATGACAACCTTTCCCCTTCTAGTTTTCTTTTTCATATTATCAAAGTAATATCTAGTTAATTATACCCCCAAACTTTAAGTATCCCCATAGTAGAAATAAAGTTCTCAAGAGTCCTTTCCTTTTTACCTTTTTATGCTTCTTTTGAGTTCTGTGTTTGGAGGTCAGTTTTTTTGTTCAGATGTGGTCTTTTCATTAGAAATAGGTGAAATTCACCTATATCATTGAATGACCATCTTCTTCCCTGGAGGATAATGCTCATTCTCGCTGGATAGGTTATTCTTGGTTGTAATCCAAGTTCCTTTGCCTTTTGGAATATCTGGTTCCAGGCCCTTCGATCCTTCAGCGTGGAGGCTGACAAATCGTGTGTGATTCTAATTATTGATCCTCGGTATTTGAATTGTTTCTTTCTAGCTGCTAGCAGAATCTTTTCCTGGATGCGATAGTCCTGAAATTTAGCCACGATATTCCTTGGGGTTTTAATTTTGGGGTCTCTTTCAGGAGGTGATCGGTGAATTCTTTCAATGGTGATTTTGCCTTCTGATTCTACAATCTCAGGGCAGTTTTCTTTCAGGATTTCCTGGAAGTTAGTGTTTAGATTCTTTTTTTCATCATGGCTTTCAGGAAGTCCAATAATCCTTAGATTGTCTCTCCTAGATCTATTTTCCAAGTCAGTTGTTTTTCCTAGGAGATATTTCATATTTTCTTCTATTTTTTCATTTTTTTTTGTTTTTGTTTGACTGATTCTTGAAGTCTTATTGAGTCATTCACTTGCATTTGTTCAATTCTTATTTTTAAAGTGTTGTTTTCTTCAGTTACCTTTTTAAGCTCCTTTTGTAACTGGCCAATTGAATTTTTTTGTTCATTGCACTCTTTTTCCACTTCACCAATTTTATTTTTCAATAGATTGGTGTCTTTTTCATATCTCTTTTGCAGGGCATCATATCCTTCTTGCAAGATATTGTATCCTTCTTGCACTGATTTCAATTTATTTTCCCATTCATCCTCCAGCTCTCTTATGAGGTTCTTTATGCAATCTTCCAGAAAGGCCTTTTGAAAAGGGGACCACTGATGGTCCTTGCTGATTTCCTCTTGAGTTTTGTCTAAAGGAACCTCAGGACCTGGGGTCAGCCCTTCTCTCTCTCAATAAAAGCTGTCTATGGTGAGAGCTTTCTTTTGCTTCTTCATTTTTTTTTAGACAGCATGTATATCTCTTTTAGGTTTGGAAAAACCTCAGCTAAAGCTCTTTTCCCTGGGGCACTTTGGCAAATTAACTTAAGGTGCTGGGCCGGTGGGGGCTAGGACTAAGTCTGAATTACTCCTTAAACAAGGCAAGTCTGCCAGAACACCTGCCCCAAATCAGGGCAGAGTGTCCCGAGTGCCTCAGATAAACTCCAGGTGTTTGGAATTTGGAGTTTGGAGTTTCTGCCAAGATGAGCTGAGTTGAGTCCCACCCTCACTTCCGGCCTATACCCTAGTCTGCGTTAGACAAACCTGATATGAAGTTCTTCAGAGAGCAGTGTCCAAATATTTCTGAATTCGTTGACTTGAAGATCAGTTCAGAGGCTTATTTTATTGTTGGTTTGAGAGAAGATCAGAGGAGGACGCAGAGAGTCACATTTTCACTCTGCCATCTTGGCTCCGCCCCTCCCCCCCCGGAAGTCCCATGACCCAACTATTCTGAAGAACAATTTGTGACTATGGCTAAAGGCTAATAAAACTGTCCAGCGGCACTAGCAAAAAGATCATAAAAGATGTGCAAAAAATGTTTATAGCAGCTCTTTTTGTAGTGGCAATGACCTGGAAAGTGAGTGGATGGCCATTAGTTGGAGAATGGCTGAATAACTTATGGTATATGAATGTAATGGAATATTATTATTGTATAAAAATGATGAACACCCTGATTTTAGAAAGGCCTGGAAAGATTTATACAAACTGATGCTGAGCAAAACAATCAAAATCAGAAACACACTATACACAATTAACAGCAAGATTGTGTGATGATTAACTAAAAGATTTGGTTTTTCTCAGCAGTTCAATGATACAAAGCAATCCCAATAAATTTTGGATCGAAAATACTATCTACATGCAGAGAGAGAACTATGGAGATTGAAGGTAAATCAATACATGCTATGTTCACTTTTTTTCTTGTTCTTCTGGGTTTTTTTTCTCTTGTGATTTTCCCCTTTTGTTCTGATTTTTCTTTCCCAACATGATTGATGAGGAAATGTGTTTATTTTAAATGAATGTACATGTGTAACTAGAAAAAAATAAGTTTAAAAATGCAAAAAAGGAAAAGAAAAAATATTACTAAAATTTAAAAAAAAAGAAAAGCAGGCTGATTTCAGAAAAAACCTGAAAAGACTTATATGCTGAACATTGTACATAGAAGCAACAACATTACATGAAGCTCAACTGTAATGAACGTGGCTCTTTTCAACAATGAGGTAATTCAAAGCAATTCCAACAGAGTTGTGATGAAAAGTGCCTTTCATATCCAAAGAGAGAACTTTGGAGATTGAACCTGGATAAAAGCATAGCATTTTCACCATTTTTATTGTTATTTGCTTGTGGGTTTTTTTTCCTTTCTTGTATTTTTTTTCCTTTTGATCTGTTTTTTTTTTTGATTCAGCATGATGAATATGGTAATATCTTTAGAAGAATTGCACACATTTAGCTTACATCAGATTACTTGCTATGTTGGGAAGGGGGAAGGATAAGGAGAAAAATTTGAAACACAAAGTTTTGTGAGGGTGTATGTTGAAAACTATCTTTGCATGTATTTTAATTTTTTTAAATTTAATTTAATTTAATTTTTGCTTTTTGCTGAGTCAATTGGGGTTAAGTGACTTGCCCAGGGTCACACAGCTAGGGAATGTTAAGTGTCTGAGACCAGATTTGAACTCAGGTCCTCCTGACTTCAGGGCTGGTGTTCTATCCACTGTGCCACCTAGATGCTCCTCTTTGCATGCATTTTGAAAAATAAAATGCCTTTACAAAAAAAGACTTAATGAAATCATAACAGGTGAAAAGAATAGAAGGAAGACATAGTACAGCAACATTATATGATGATTAACTGTGAATGACTTAGCTATTCTCAGTAATATGTTGATTCAAGTGGATTCCAAAGAACTAATGATGAAAAATGCCATCTATCTTCAGAGAAAGAACTAATGGAGCCTTAATGCAGATTGAAACATGCTTACAAATGTTTTCTTTATTTTTCCTGGATTTTTTTTCTGTTTTTATCCACAACCTGACCAATATGGAAATATGTTTTATATGATTGCACATGTATAACTTATATCAAATTGCTTCCTTTCTCAATGGAGGTAGAAAAAGAGTAAGGGAAGAAGAGAATTTGGAACTTAAAAATTTTTAATATCTGTTGTTTTAACATGTTAGTGAGTTAAATATTAAGTAAATAATGAATGCTATTCTTTTAACCAATAATCTTAACTCCACAAAAATAGCATTCCCCATTCAATAAAAAATTAAAATCCTATTCCATAGTAACATAGGAAAAAGCTGTAGAAACCTATTATTTACATTTGTGTTTCTGTAGTAGGATTTGATATGGGCAGCTAGGTGGCACAGTGGATAGACTGCCCAGTCTAAAGTCAGGAAAGCTTAGAAGACTCATCTTCTTATGTTCAAATCTGATCTTAGACATTTACTAACTATGTGACCCTGGACAAGTCACTTAATCCTATTTGTCTCAATTTCCTCATGTGTAAAATGAGCTGGAGATGGAAATGGCAAATCACTCCAGTACCTTTGCCAAGAAAACTCCAAATGTGGTCATGAATAGTTGTTCAGGACTGAATAACAAAAATGGGATTTTGCATTGGAGGGTGTTCATTTGGGGAAGGGGATAAAAAGTTAACTTACTCAAAAAAATCTGTTTTAAATATTTAGAATTCCAAACAATACATAATAATACAATTAAGGTTATAGTTGTAATTGAAGTGTCTTCTTCTTGAGTGTCATTCTCAAGACAAATGGCTAGAATTCATTCCATTAATTTAATGCATCTAGACAAACTTTACCCTTAGGGAAATAATATTCTGAATTTAAAGAAAATGACCTTATTTCTGCACTAAAATACTTGTCACCATAAAGGTATAGCAGATTTTTTTTTCCCAAAGTGATCCAATGTGCATGTAATGCTTTCTCTCCCCTTATAGTTTTGCTTACATTTAAATGGCAGTTTGAAATTACTTTAAACTATCAATTATTTCAAACTCTCATCTCACTACAATTAGTGCTTAGCATAAGAAAAATTGAGGGTGAGTATAATTAACATTCCAAAGAGAATATATAAATTAAAAATATGTATAACACTGGGATTTTTTCTTTCTTACTTCATAGAATTAATATCATTATGGAAAGCAATAATAGACCCTTTCCTCCAATGCTTTAATGTTAAGATTCATCACAGATATGTTTATTTACTTATATATTTTTCTTTTTACATATTCCTTCTTCCATCCCATATTGTGAAGAAAATAAAGAAAGCTGTTTTTTCCTGAAAACTTCTTAGCCACAAAATTACAAACCTCCATTGAAATAGCCTTTGTTGCTTCTCTAAATTGAGTACCTTTTATCCTTGTGCATGAAGACTAGGGGTTAAATAAAGAAATTAAGCAATTTTCATGGGCAAAGCACAAGGGAAAATTATTCATTTCCTTATTCACCTCCTTATATGTGTACTTATCTAGGTTGGGTATAATGTAGCTTCTCCTATATTCCTATTACTTTAATCATTTGTATACATGTTGTATAACCTTCAATAGAATATAAGCTCATTGAAGACAGAACCTAGTGCTTTTTTCTTTTTTATATCCCTAGGACTAATGAGTTACTTTGTATATAGTAGTACTTAGTAAATGTATTTTTTTTTCAATTTGAATTAAGATGAATTTCAGTAGCTGCTACTTTTTTTTGGAATGGATCAAAAATATTTTAACTTTAATACCAAAAGAAAAAAATAAATTTCACTTTTCAATAACTTTGAAAATCTCTCTGACACACACAGATAAATGTGCACATAGTCTTGTTAGTTTAGTATAAATTTTGAGGAAAGGGGGTGGGGGTAATATTTGAGTAGTTGGCAAAATTTTACAAATGGCATGCCTAATTGGTGGCTCCTATTCTTCTAGTACAAGGAAGGTCGAAGGGTTTTGGCAGGAAAGTAGGGATGTTGAAAAGCACTCTAGGAAGTAAGGATTAGGTTGCAGGTGAACAGTATTGTGGGTGACTGACTAAAATAGGAAGTTGGGAATCAGATATAGTAGTGATGACTGTCCCACCTGCTACTGAAAACCAGCTATTGTAACATGTTACTAATTGTAATTTTAGATTTTTAGTTCAAATTAATCTTCCTGATGATTATCTTGTAACTGTGAATGAGAAAAATCACTAAATTAAATTTTAAAAATAATTATGTGAAAGATAAATCAAGGCTGCAAACAGCAGAGATAGAGCATTCTGTCTGATTTAATAGTGAAAATACTAAAAGGAAGGATAAAAGAGGATTTCATATCATATATATTAAAGGGCTCATATTTAGAAGAGGTTCTCTAGAGTTTGAGTCAGGACCAGGTCTCCTTCACTATGCAACATGGATTAATTTTTCTTAATAGACAAAGTCATCTTTGACCAAATATGCTTCCAATAGGAGGCAAGGGAGGTCATTTTGCCAAGATTAAAGCCAAATACCACTATATATTTCTTGCATATTCTTGCTTTAGGTTCTTTTGTTAACTGTTCAATGGATATGAGTACTTCAGCTGGTCCCAAATATAATCTGAACTAATTGAGTACTAGCATTTGACCTGCTTCTAATGTCTTGTGCTATGCTTATTTTATAGATGAAGAAACTGAGGTCTAAGGAAATTAATGACTTCCTTCAAACTCATACAAGTAATTTTTTTTTTTTTTTTTTGCTGAGGCAATTGGAGTTAAATGACTTGCCCAGGGTCACACATCTAGGAAGTGTTAAGTGTCTGAGAGCAGATTTGAACTCAGGTCCTCTTGACTTCAGGGCTGGTGCTCTACCCACTGTGCCACCTAGCTGCCCCCCATCAAGTAATGTTGTAGGAACATTCAGTCAAATGTAAAGAGTATTGCACATGTTGATGCAAAACCATTGTAGACTAGAACGTGGAAACTGGGAGAAAATAAGAACTCAGAGGGAATAATATGACTGCCACCAATTACAACCAACTTACTGTAGTCCCTTTCTTCTGGAACTAGCATGAGATACCTCTATGGCAATTAGATGGAGCTTGTTGATGCTGAGGTGGGCATTCAGATCTGCGATGTATAGAAAGATAACTGGAGAGATAATCAATCACCACTACTAGGATTCATAAGTACGTAAAAAATGATGATGTCATAATTACTCTATAGATTCAGTGCTATTCACATTAATTTGGATGAATAATTAAGAACATTAAGTTGTATAGTAGAAAAAATAGAATGGAGGAATTTTTACTATTAGATATAAAAATGTAAAGCAGTAATTATCAAAACTATCTAATAATGAATTTAAAAAATAGAAAATTAAAAAAGAGATGTATTAGAGAAGTAAGATCTGGAAAGAAATTGCACAGGTCTAATGTACAATAAACCCTAAAATTAAGATCTAAAAAGCTGCTAAAGAAACAACTCTATAAAACTAGAAATTGTCTGACAAAAAAAGAGATTTAGATAAGTAACATGCCTTATTTCACAAAAATTTCCAAAAAGATAAACAATGTAAAGATAAAATCTATACTTTAAAAACAACTTCATTGAGAATGGAATAGTTTCTCTTTTATAATTATGGAAAATCCATTATCAAATAAGTATAAGAAGAGACTGTGAGAGAAAAAATCCTTAATTATATAAATGAATTTTTTCCATAAATCAAGCCAATGCAATGATAATCAGAAAAATATGGAGTATGAAAGAAAAATATGGAGTATTGAACAGCTGATAAAAGTCTGACACACAGTCAATAAATCATTCAATAAGCATTTTTAAGTTCATGTTGTATTTCAGGCTCTGCTCTAGGTGCTGAGAATACAAAGAACAAAAGAGCCTTTTCTTTTAAGGAGTTTGTATTCTAAAACAAATATAAATAAGTTAATGCAAGATAAATTTCTTTGAGGAAAGATCCTAATAATAAGGGGAAATCAAAAAAGGCTTTCTATAGGAAGTGCTTTATAAGCAGAGATTTGAAGTAAATGAGGAATTCTATGAGGCAGATGAAAAGTGGAAGTATTTTCTAGATGTAGGGGACAACCAATGCAAAAACAAAAAGATAAGTATTGTGGTAACATGAAGAATAAAACCCATAGGGATTTAAATATCTAAGACTAAGAACACTACCCAATTGGAATTAACAGTTTTCAAAAGAAAAAAAAAGTGCAAATTATTAATAAACTTCACCAGAAATATGTTCAAAGTTACTAATAAGCAGCAAAATGGGAATAAAAATAACCATAAAGTACAATCTCATACCAATTAAGCTAACAAGGATGATGACAACAAAAACTTAGTAGATAGATCATTGAATGAGCTGTATGAGAAGACAAGTAGAATAATTCATTACATATATATTTGTGAATTGGTGTGAAATTCTTAAATCAATTTGAAATTGTGTCAGAAAATTTACTAAATTGCTTACATTTTTTGACTCATAGATCATTATTGGGATCATAACCCAAGGAAGATATTAAAAACAAGGAAAAATTATGTTTAAAATTGTTAGTAACATCATTTTTGTTATTAAAAAGCTAAAAATTAATGTGTGTGTAATAGGCATAATAATTACTGGGGAATAACTGAAGAGATTTTATGATATAACCCTGATGAAAAAAGAAGAGTATGAAAAAATCAGAGACATGTGGCAAAACACATATGAAGAGATGTAATGTATTGAAAGCATAAGCCAAATAATAATAAGATGCATAATAAGTACAATAATATAAATAAAATGAATGTGAAAAATGAGCAAAATTATAGTTAAATGCAAGTCATTGTTAATGTCATATCACTAAAAGCAATGAGAATATGTCTCTCTTTTTTAAAAGAGTTAAGACTTTTTTTTAAAGGAATGTGGTTTTTAAAGATTTGGGGAATATTTTTTGGTTGGAAAGCATTTGTTGTCTTAAGTTTATTAATGAATTTAAAAATTATGTTGAATGTGTTTCCATTTGCCAATTCACTAAAGGATAACTAGATTATGTTTAGTTTCAGTTGTATTACTTGGTCCTGCAAGCTGAAAATATGGCTTGTGCCCTTCTCCCTAAACTTCTCACCAAACTTTTCCTACCTCCCTACTATCTTCACCTGGTTTATTATGCTAACAGACTAAAAGTTTCCCAAAATCTCAATGTGTCTTAATCTTTCCTCTTCAATCTTAATTTGTAGTTTAGGTATGCACAACTGGTAGAACATGATGTAACAGAAAGAATATTAGACTGGGAATATTCCTGTTTTACAGTCCCTACTCTGCAGATTTTTCCCTGAAACTAGTTGTGTGTCCTTGGAAAAGTAACTTAATCAATTTGCCCTCATTTTCTTCACTTCTAAAACTGAGATTATTTAAACAGTATAGTGTTTAAAAGTCAAGGTGATTTAATGTAAAGGTCTTTGAACTCAGAATCAGAAGATATGGACACTGAACTTTTGACTGTCCATGTACTAGCTGTAGGACATTAGGCAAGTTGCTTCATCAAACCTCACCTGTAAAATTTAGATAATGATTTTTTTACTATGTACTTCACAAAGTTCTTTTGAAAGTGATCTGGATGATCTTTAGAGATCCTTCTAGTGCTTTCCCTACCCACCAGTTTTAGAGTTAAGAAAACAGTATCAGAGAAATTAAGGCACTTGTTTAAGGTCACACAGATTGTTTGTGGCAGACCCTGATTAGAATCTAGGACTTTGCTGATTTATTCACCAGTGGTAAGATCATTTCCACAACTTCCTGGGTTGTTGCCTCTACTGATGATAATCTCTGGTTATGAGACTCTTCAAAATTAGCTAAACTGGTCAGTTCTTGGAAGTCAGCATCTAATAACAATAATAGCAACAACAACTACTGCTATTACTAGAATTTATATAATACTTTGAAATTTCTAATTCTTTTTACAAATATTATTTTATTTTCTCCTCATCCAACAACCCTACAAGATAGGTGGGTGAAATATTATCACCTCCCATTTTTTAGATGAAAAAAACTGAGGCATACAGAGTTTAAATCCAGTGTAACATAGCTAGTGTTTGAGTTCAAATTTGAGCTCACATCTTCCTGACTCTCAGCCTAGCATTCTATCATCTGTATGTGCATTATAGGGCATATAGTAACAATAACTTTGTAAAAAAAATGCACCTTAGAAAGAATTAGGAATTCTGGTGAATGCAATGACTAACCAAGATACCCAAGAACTGAAGGTGAAGCATGCTACCTACATTCTGGCAGACAGATGAAGAACTCATAATAAAGAGTGACATACATTTTTAGATATGATCAATGTGAGAATTTGTTTTGTTTGATGATGTGTGTTTGTAACAAGAACTTTGTTTCTCTGTTCTTTTTTTCCCTCTTCTTCCTTACAAATTGGCATGAGGGAAGGGAGAGAAAAAAGGAAACTAGGGATATATTTACCAAAAAGAAGAAAGAAAAAATAGGGTCAGTGAGTTATTTTTTTTTTAATTCATAGAAGAGAACAGAAGGAAAGTTGGAAGAAATCACAGATAAGAAAATTAGTTTTGAGATTTATATGTACATACATACACATTTATATAGCTATATGTCAGATAATTTTTGATTTGTTTTGATTTGGGAAGCAATTAGGGATGTGACTTTGCCCTCGGTCACACAACTAGTAAGTGTCTGAGGTTACATTTGAGCTCAGGTACTTCTCACTCCAGGCCTGGTGCTCTATTATATCATCTAGCTATCCTGTTATATATATATATATATATATATATATATATATATATATATATATATATATATATATATATATATCCATTTTCTTAAAAAAGAAAAGCAAAGTACATAATAGAGTTTCCCCGTTTTATACACAGCTCTTTTTTATGTCCACTCTATGTGGAAATGTTCATTTTATTTAATGTATTTAGTTTAGAATAGGGGAAAAAAAGAAAGTGTAGGTGGGTACAAAATTGTATGAGCATTTATATAAGCATATATATATAAGAGGGATGTAGAATTTATTGCTAGTTCCCATTATAAAATTTTATATAAATGTTAGCTATCTTTTTTTTATAAAGCTTTTTATTTGCAAAACATATGAGTGACCTTTCAACATTGACCTTTGCAAAAAAACTTTTTTTCCCCAAGCTTTTCCTTTCCTTCCCCCCACCCCCCACCCCTAGATGACAGGTAATCTAATACATGCTAGATAGGATAAATTATATGACAAATACAATACATGTATACATATCTATACAGTTATCTTACTGCACAAGAATGTGTTAGCTATCTTTGAGTCTTTGACAAGATTTAATATTCTGTGAAGTTTTCTGTGAGGAGCTGTCCAGCATTGAATGGAAATGACAGATAGATAACTGTTTTTTTACCTACCAAATTATGCCACATAGTCAACTGCCTTTTTGTCCAATTCCTATTGTAAGTTACCTTGTTAGAGTGAATGGACATTATATATATAGAAAGTTGTTTTGTTTGTTTATTGTTGTTGTTTTTCTTTTAGCATTAAGCTTAAATTGCCCTTTTTGTAACTTCTACTTATGACTTTAGGTTCTATCCATTGAAGACAAACCGAACAAATCAATCTCTTTTTCCACATGACAGACCTTTAGATACTTGAAAACAACTATTTTATGTCACTTGTGACTCATCTTCTCTGCACCATTTCCTCAATAGATCTTTAAATGATATGGACTAAAAGCTTTATTAATAAAAGGATGGGACACATTGTTTATAAATATCATTTCTTCTAAGAAATTCATCATTAAAAATTCTGACATCATGTCACAATATAAAATTTGATAAGGCCTTGGTTATCATGTGAAACACTGTTTTTTTTTAAACTTACTTCTAGGACAAATTGAAAGAAAGTACTTTGGTCTGGATCCTCAGTGGATAGCTGTATAGCTATAATGGAGTTATACAGTAAAGTTATAATAAAGCTGGAAGCTGGAGGAAAAAAATTTATTAAAATAAATTATTCACACATGAATAATCCATATATTATGTAGTATTCCATAAAACACACTTTCTACCACTGATTATAACTTTGTACCTCTGCAATTTTTTTCCAAAGCATTTACATATTTTTAATATTACTATCCTAATCCTGAACCATGACTTTAGCAGAACTAAATCAGAATGAGAACAAAACCGAAGTGTTTTAGCTTAAGGGGTTAGTTCTTCTTGAGATATAGCATGTGTCTAAATAATAGATTTCTGTACTATCCCTAGAGCACCCTTGCACATTTCAGTGGGTTCCACTTCATTACCCAGTTATTTTGTGCCTTCCTAGGCTATTAGTCCAATCATAGTCTTGTCTAGCATGTTTCCAATTGCTCTGTATTTTACTAATTGCTTTACAGTCACAGTTTTGGACTAAACTACTTTTTACAACTTTTCTTGCTCTGAGTTTAGGATCAATTTCTGTAGTGATGTATTGGTATAAAAGAGATGTCCTGAAATAGTAAATAGAGCTCTAACCTCACAATCAGTAATACCTGAGTTCATGTCCTATGTCTGACTCAGAATTATAGAATTTGAGAGTAAGAAAAGAATTAAGAAGCCACTAACTTCAACACGTTTATTAAAGGAAATTCTACTCTAACATATTCAAGTACTTGCTCAGTTTTGGTTTGAAGAGCTCTAAGGAAGGGGAACCCACCACTTCTTAAGGAAGCATATTATGTCTTTAAATATCTTTAATTGTTAATGAAATTGGTGGGGGATTTGTTTGTTGCTGTTGCTGTTGTTTTTTCTTGTGACATCAAGTTTAAATTGCCCTTTTTGTAACTTCTACCTATGGCTTTAGGTTCTATCTGCTGAGGACAAACAGAACAAATCAATGCCCTCTTTCATGTGACACTTCTTTAGATACTTGAAAACAACTATTATGCCACTCATGAATCTTACCTACTCTGGGCTAAATGTGCCCTATTCCTTCAATTGATCTTTAAATGATAGGGATTCAAGGACTTTCATCATCCTGGTTGCTTATCTTTGAACACTTTACAGCTTATCAATGTTCTTTTTAAACTGTGCCATGAACTGAACATAATGCCCCAGATGAAGTCTGACAAAGGCAGATTGCAGTGGGGCTATTACTTCTTAGTTCCTGGAAGTTATTGTCCTTAATGCTGCCTGAATTTTCCTTAGCTTTTTGGCTGTCATCACTTCCAACACAAATTGCTGACTTACCAAACCTTCCCTATTTTGCACTTGCGGAGTATATTTTTTCTATTACACACAGAAAACTTTACATATATCCCTCTTTAATTTCATTATATTAGATTCACTTTAATACTCTCTCTCTTTTTAGTTACTTTTTCATTATCCAATATGTTAACTCTCCTTCCTTCCTTCCTAGCTCTATGCCATCTTCAAATTGCCATCTATACCTTTATCGAAATTAGTGATAAAAATGTTAAACAAAAGAGGATCAAGCATGTATTCCTTGGTTATTCCACTAGAGGCCTGTTGCCATGTTGCCATTGAAACATTTATTTTTTGTGTATGGACATCTAAACAATTTTGAAACCATCTATTGTCTTCTCCCAAATCTCTAACTCTCTATACAAACTGTATTATCATAGCAAATTTCTTGACTTCTCCATGCCTCAGGCAACTCTCTAAGACTGTAAGTTATTTACAAGTTTCCTCTTAGGAATTCCTAACACATTTGAACTCACAAATCCAAAATCTCTCCATGTCCACTGTCTCTCCCTTTAGGTTTTTTTTTTTAATTATATCATTGTCTCTCTAGTTATACAGACAAGAAAATGGCAGTGGTAGTTCCTAATATGATTGAAATGTTTTCTTCCTCTCAGATCATGTAAAAGCAAAGATAGATCTAATTAAAAGAGACAAGGAAGGAAACTATATCTTACTAAAGGGTACCATAGATAATGAAGCAATATCAATACTAAACATATATGCACCAAGTAGTATAGCATGGAAATTCCTAGAGGAAAAGTTTAGAGAGATGCAAGAAGAAATAGACAGCAGAACTATAATACTGGGGGATCTCAACCTCGCTCTCTCAGAACTAGATAAATTGAACCACAAAATAAATTTTAAAAAAGTAAACAAAATAAATGAGAAAAAGATAAACAACATGTTAGAAAAGTTAGATATGATAGATCTTTGGAGGAAATTAAATGGAGATAGAAAGAAGTTTACTTTTTT
>JAJPUD010026148.1:486-16827 GCA_023553655.1 Myrmecobius fasciatus
GATGAAGATAGTAATATACATCTAGAGAGAGGCCTGTGGGAACTGAGAGTGAACCACAACACAGCATTTTAACGCTTTCTGTGAATATTTCCATGCATTCTGTTTTCCTTCTTAGGTTGTTTTTTTTTCTTCTTCTCTTTCTAGATCTGATGTTTCTTGTGCAGTAAGATAACTGTATAGATATGTATACATGTATTGTATTTGTCATATAATTTATCCTATCTAGCATGTATTAGATTACCTGTCATCTAGGGGTGGGGGATGGGGGGAAGGAAAGGAAAAGCTTGGGAAAAAAAAGTTTTTTTGCAAAGGTCAATGTTGAAAGGTCACTCATATGTTTTGCAAATAAAAAGCTTTATTAAAAAAAATAATAAAAAAAAGAATGGGAACAATTTTAAGATAACTCAGCATAACCAATTAAAACTCACATAGAATATAGAATATACATAGAACATAGAGAATATATATTCACATAGAATATAGAATATACATAGAACATAGAGAATATATATTCACATAGAATATAGAATACTGTAGTGGAGTTTAAGAACCCTATCAGAATTAACAATAAAAATTGTTTATGGGACACATCTCCATCTTGTAACCTTTGTTAGGGGATCAAAACTATTAGACTTTCTATCTCCTAAAAAGAGATATTAAAAAAAAAACTTCCTTAATAGGACAAGGACAGGCAAGGACAAACAACATATCTTTTGAGGAGGGTATCAAGTTAACTTGTGAGACTTAAAGATAACAAATAGATTTCCTGGAAATATACCAGCTTGAGACAAAACAACTTTTCTATTAATTACAGTTTTAAACTAACTCAGAGGGACAGCTAAGTTCTTGAGCTCAACTAAAGAACATAGAAAGGTAGCTTTGGGCAGATGCAGACTCAATTATAAAAATCAATACAACATAAAATCAATTGCATTGTAGAATCAATAGTTGAAACTTGAGGTAATATTAATTTGATCTTCTCATTGAATTATACTCATATCAAATATTCCAGATATCAGATGCAGCCATCATCCTCCATATTGGTCAGTCCTACAGTTTCATAGTTTATGTTCTATTCTATGATGCAATATGGTGCAATGACTAAATATTATCCTAAGTGAAAGCAATATACCACAAGACAACAAAGTAGCACCACACCCTTATTATGACAGCTGGAAGGAACAAATCTAGAAATCATTAAGTGATTTTTAAACTCTTAAATCAGTTCATCCAAGTTGCAGTTTCCAAATAAACTAGAATAATCAACTCCAAAAAACAAATGCTTCCCCTGCATAATACATACAAATAGTTTATGGATATAAATACCTTGGGATTAATACACCTATAGTATAATGTAACTACAGTTATTTCTGGGTACCCACCCTCTCAAAAACAAACTGCCACAGCCCTCTGTAAATTGTCTGGTCAAGCCAGAGCCCAGAGTACACTATGGATCGGGTGCAAGGAAGTAGGAAGAGAAAAGAAGGACTTTTGCCCTCCTACAATGCTTAAACATAGGATTCTATCCACATAAGGACTTATTCTGTAGAAGTAAATAGGAACCAGAGCATTAGTTTTAGAGCATTACCAGAGGCTTAACCCAAGATTACACATTAATTTGTGTCAGAGGGAAATTTGAACTCAGGTCCTTCTGACTCTAGCCACTACAATGCAGCATCTCACAGTACACATAGTAAATGCTAAATAAACTTAGTTGATTTATTTCAAGACATGTGATAAGGAAGAGGATCTACTGTAAACCAATAGAAGAGAAATTATGAGACATGGAAGAATTTTCATCCAATAAATCATGGCCACAATGATAGCTTTCTGTGCCTGTTAATGGCATGGGGGAGCAGGGAGGGAAAGGGAAGAATTTCCTCTGATGTCTTTCTTTCAAGTCTGGTGCCTGTGTAGAGTTATGGAGAAGAGGAGAAAAGGGTTAGGGGACTAGAAAGAGGAATTAGATGGCTCCTTAGTTTAAACCAAACAGAGTAGCTACTTGTCTCCTGTCTTATGTTTCAAAGAAGAGAATGACCCATGAAAACACTTCTCTAATGATTGAGGCCAGTTCCAATGATCTTATGATGAAGAAAGCCATTTGCACTCAGAGAAAGGAATGTGGGGACCGAGTGTGAATCACAACATAGTATTTTCACTTTTTTGTTATTGTTTCATGCATTTTGTTTTCTTTCTCATTTTTTTTCCTTTTTGATCTGATATTTCTTGTACAGCATGATAATTGTAGAAATATGTATAGACGAATTGTACATGTTTAACATATATTGAATTACTTGCCATCTGGGGAAGGGAAGGAGGGAGAGAAAGGGAGTGAAAAAATTGGGAACACAAGGTTTTGCAAAAGTGAATGCTGAAAATTATCCATGCATATGTTTTGAAAATCAAAAGATTTAATAAAAAAATTAAAGAAAAGAAAAAAACATGAGAGTATAGGAATAAATGGAGTTTTCCTTTAAAAATAAAATAAAATAAAAACACTTCTCTAATTTCACTTTTGGAAAACCAAAGACTATCCACTATTATCTCAAACCCCAAGACATACTAGAGGTAGTTTCCATTACAAAGTAATAATATGGTAATTATAACTAACATATATATCATAGTAAATTTTTTCCTCATAATAGTACTGACATTTAAGTATTCTTATTATTTCCATTTTATAGATGAGGATGCTAATGATTTGCTCAGGGTCACATAGCTAGTAAATATCTGAGGTCTGACTTGAATTTTTCTTCCAAACTCTGAGATTAACGCTCCAGCCAATTTTCCATCTAGCTGTCTCAGGTGAAATTTCCTGTCCCACTCTCCACTCCCACCATATAAGATCATATATATATATATATATATATAAGCATCAGTCAAACCCACATAGTTGGACCTTCTGTTTTTATATGATCATTTCTTCACTCAAGTATTCTTAAGCCTGTGGCAGGAATGTATTCGCAAACCTTGTCACCCTTCTCTAGTTAAGGAACCAGTTAATAGCATCTAAGCCAATAATACCTAACACCCTGCCCCTCATCCAAAGAAATAAGATATTTTTAACCTCTCCCCTGTTTCCCATCCATGTTATATACTCTACATGTTATATACATCCATGTTATATACGCAAAAATAATCTTCAACTGATTATGCAGAGATGCAACTATGGGACAGAGAGAAAAGTATTAGATTAGTAATTACAACCTGTGTGACTGGACAATAATTTTAACATCACGTTTGTATAGGTTTTAAGGTCTGCTAAGTGCTTTCCTTCTAATCACCCTGTGTAATATTAATGTACATATCATGCCCTCTTTTATATAAAATTAAATTCAATGAATTTCCCTAAGCTTCAGTTTCATCTAAAAAATTAAGGGAGTTGGACTAGATTTCTCAGAGTTTTTCCCAGCTCTAAATCCTATGATCTATGTCATTTTGTAGTCAAGAGCTTTCTATGGTTCCCTATTGCTGCCAGAAGACTTACTCTTTGGTCTGCTATTAAATGTCTTTGTTTTGGTCCCAGACTTATTTCCCACTCACTACTTATGTCTCATACATTCATTTATGTCTGTACATATCTATGATGAAGCCCAGTCTTAAAGGTTCTCAAGAGCTCATTGTTAAATTAGCTGAAATAAGCAATAACCTCTGAAATAAGGAAAAACCAACAAATCACAGTTCAACTTATTGCTTTATAGAAAACCTAGGTTTGGGGCAGCTAAGTGGCGCAGTGGATAGAGCACCAGCCCTGAAGTCAGGAGGACCTGAGTTCAAATCTAGTCTCAGACACTTAACATCCCCTAGCTGTGTGACTGTGGGCAAGTCATTTAACCTCAATTGCCTAAGCAAAAAGAAGAAAAAGAAAACCTAGGTTTAAGAAAATTATGGGAAAAGTATTTATAATAAAGATTGAGCTTAAAAGCATATCATGCTTACTCTTTTTCAGTCCAATGTTAAGCATTTCCCAATATGCCCTACATTCCAATTAAAATGATACTACTTCCTATTCCCTGAATATATCTCACAAGCTCTTGCTTTTGAGCCTCTGTTCATGCTGCTTCCTTTGCCTGGAATACTTACTCCCTCTTCCTAGTATCATTTGTTTATTTTCTATACATTCTCTGGACCTCATTCAAATACCACTTCCTCCATGAAGCTTTCCTCAATCCTCTTCCCAAAGTAATCTAGAAATACCTAACTCCCTGCTTCCCACCACAGAAAAAAGATGTTCTAAGTCTCCTGTGAAGTCCAGCAGCTCTGTTTGTAGTTTTTCCCACAGGTTTTTCTCATTCCAGTTTGCACTATAGTTATCTATTTATCTTAATAACCTACTGCAAGGTTAACACAGATGGCAGGAAAGACACTTTCTTCATCTCTGTATTCCCACAATACTTGGCAGTGCCTTCTATATGGTAGACACTAGATAAATATTTGTTGAATTAGAGACATATCCATCTGCTACATCCTTCCCAGAACCCTACATTTCTTCATTTCTTTGGAAGCACTGATTCAAGTCTTCCTCTGACATCCATCAGAAATTCAAAGCACAAAATAATCCTCTCCAGGCAATGGCATTTTTCTTCCAGTTTTAACAATAACAGAAGAAAAGCCAAATTATCACATTCCAAGTATTGGTTAGCTTGTAGTCACACTTCAGCTGGAAATTACCAAAATGAATTTCATCCACCAGACTTTCAGATGTTCCGCCTCTGTTCATAGGCAAGTTCAGACTTTCAAAAGAGCTCATTTCCAATTTCAACTCACATCAGTTGACACAACTCATTAATCCTTCAGTTTCCACTTAAAGCTTTTCAGCATGCATCCTCACTGCTTTGAGAAATTGGAACAGAGAGTACCTGCAGGGAACTGCAAATGTTTCCTTCCAAAAAAGCTCATGTTACCTCTCTGAAATCTATTTGCATAATTTTACAGAAATGTTTTCCAAAAATGTCAGAGTCCTTTACAAAAAAAGTCTAAAACCAATTAGCATAAACTTGATTGGGATGAAAGACTGATATAGCCAAACTGTTGTCTCCCTTTAATCCACATTCAAATTTGACTATATATATTTATTCCATTAATAATGTTGGAAAATAAAGAAAAAGAAAAAGAAAAAACAGAAGGAAAGCTTTAAGAAATGAAAGGCAAAGAGAAAAACTTCAAAAGTTATATAAAAGTTATATGCTGGATGTGTTATTTACTTAATAAAAAGAAAAGACAATTCTTTTTAATAGAAATTTGTGATTTCAGGAACATTCTGTCCTGTTCTACATGCATATAGAAATGTTTGTTTTCTTTGGAACTTATTAACTTCAGAATTTTAAAAAAGAAAATGAAAAAAAATTATAAGAAAAGTAAAGCTGAGAAGGATACTGCAAATCATCTAGACTTCTCATTTTATGTAGCAGTAAACTGAGGCAAAGAGATAGGCCGAGACTTGCCCTACAGGTAATCAATGGCACAGACCAGTTCTTCTGACTGTGATGCCAGGGCTCTTTATTATACTACCATCCTATGCTGCAACCAAATTATACTAGTTCAATCACAGTGTCTGAAGTACAAAGAGAAAGATCATTGTGTACAAGGAAGATGTTACTCTTTTTACCTTAGTGTAACCAGATGTTCAACTACAAGTCCCAGAATTCATAATTAGATTTCAGAACTTTTTCTCCATCTCTGGAGAATATCTAAACTTTGATTATACTCTAGGAAGAATAAAAAGGGGAAATGAGGTATAATTCCTGCTTAGAAAATCTGAACTTGCTACCAGACACCATAACAGCTCTTCTAATCCTTAAAACATTTATCTCTTCATCTTACTATCCCTTACTCTCTCAATTCAGCAAACTCACTGTGGACTCCCTAGATTTAAAAAAAAAAAAAGATGCCACCTGAATCTAGATTTTCCATTCTTCCCATCTCAACATATCTTCAATCACCCCATCTGGTGTTAGAAAATGTGAACTAGATTTGGTTTAAATCCCATATCAGTCACTTAGGGATTTGAAAAAGTTATTACACTAGACTGGAAAGCTGAACTCAAACAGGAATATCTTAACCTGGGATCTGGGTTTTTAAAAAAAAAACAACAACATTTTGATCACTGGGTTTCAATATAATTGTTTTGCAATTCTTTGTCTAATTTCATTTTATACATCTAGAAACATTATTTTGAAAAGGAATCCATTGGCTTCATCAGACTGCAAAGGTGTTCAATGAAACAAGAAGCTTAAGAACCTCCGAAGTAAATCATCTAAGTGGTTCATAATGTACCGAAAGAGGGAAATAATAGCCCTATTTATGTACTTCCCTGGCCACATTAGTTCTAAAGCAGTGGGTCCTATTTAGTGGTTTGCAGATCCCAAAGAGTTATGACAATGGTCCAAAGGGTTCATGCTAAAAATTCTTTAAAGGCTCCTTAAGCAGTAAATAATAGTAAGGAATATTATCAGTAGTATATTAAATGCCTCTGGGGTTCACAAAACAGCCATTGGTGTTGGTGATAGATAAGATATCAAGCCCCATCTCCACAAGAATGCTTGCCTGGGACAAAATAAGCACTTAATTAATTCTTTTTAATGTACTGATTCATCAATTGATCACATATATATATACTTTTTCTTGAGGTTGCTGCTTTGAAGCTATCAGCCAAGAGCCTGAGAAAATTCCCCTGAGTGAATTTAGATCTTTCATTTATTCAACAAACATTTATTTAGGTGCCAGACATTATTTGAGGTACTGGAGATATGAAGGCAAAAACTAAATAGTTCCTGCTCCCAAGAGAGCCATATTCTATTGGGAGAGAATAATTTAGATCCAGATGGATAAACTCAAAATGCACAGCAAGTAAAAACAAAGAGGATGAGGAGGTCACTAGCAGCTATGGGCAGGAGAGGAAGATCAGAATATATTTCATGTGGGAGATGGAACTTGAGCTGAGCATTGAAGGAAAATAGTAAAATTACAAATGAAATTGAGCACTCCAAGCACGGACTAAAGCCCATGAAAAGGTTTTGATGCTGGATAAATTTATACTAAGTGTCTTTATAAAGGATACTTATTCAGCTTCACATGGATACTTTAAAACAATAGAAATCTAAATGAAAAAAGAAAACAGGCAGACTGGAAAGATGCTAAGAGTGTGTCAAGCTTGACCCCAGCTACTCCCAAGGCAACAAACATACTAGAAATGGAAAGTGGTCATCTTACAAAAGGGCATAAAAGACTTAAATATCATTTCCAGTGAATCAGTCATCACACCCAGAAACTGTCCCTTCTATATTATTTACTTGAACATTTTCCTTCATTTTCTTTCTCAGGGCTAATCAGTGTCTATTTTATTAGTATTATGTTTAGAACTTCCTCTTGACATTTTCAAAGTGAAAGAAAATCAAATGGACAAACATAAATATAAGAGGAAAAACTCATTAACAAGACAGGAAAATTTCCATAGTCAATTGCTCTTGTGCTCTAATCAATTTCTCTAGAGGTTCTCCTCTGCCTTTTGTAGAGGAGACCCTTAGATTTGGAGTTAGAAAGTGGCAAGTTCAAATCCATAACTTACTAGTAACAGCACCTTTGAACATACTCTGAAAAACTCAGTAATTCTCAAATTTTTTGGTCTCAAGACCCCTTTAGACTCTTGAAAATTACTGAGGACTTCCTCTCAAAGACTTTTTATTTATGTGCATTATATTATCAATATTTATGATATTGGAAATCAAAATACCTTAATATTATTATGAAAATAACTTTGATCTTGAAGAACTAACAAAAAGGTTTCAAGGTTCCTCAGGGTCCCAATTCTTTCAGAATCATTAGAGTAGATGATTCCTAAATTTCATTTCTCATTCTAGATTAAAAGGTTTTTAACATGGTGTAATATTTTGATAACCATACTTCAATATAATTAGTTCCCATTATAATTCTGGGCATTTTATTTTATGTGTTTAAAAACATGATACTGAAAAAAGGCCCATAGATTTCCCCAGACTATCAATGGAGTCCATGTCACAAAAAGTGTTAACAATCCCTCTGGATTTATGATCTAAGTCATAAGGTGAGTATAGGTTTACTTTACATTCCTTTTCATTTGCAGGGGAAATCAATGGACCTTGGAAAATTCTAATCAGATGGTTGTTTGAGCAAAGAACTAAAATTCAGCATCAAACAAAGGAACTCAAAACCAGACTTAACCTTATCCTAAGGGCACTTTGCCTGCATTTTGTCCCATAGCAGGATATGGCATTTTGTGGCCTTAGTTATATCTAAAAAGATATCACTTGGTGCCTCCTAGCAAACAGGAATTAAGGTAGCTATTGACTATTAAGAGCCTGTGTTTATATTATTGGAGCACCAGAACAATGAAAACCACACTGTGCTAACCAAAAGAATTTTTTTAAAGGTGGTACTGTTGAGGTTGGGAAGAGGGACCCCAAAAGTTTGGAGTCCCAGACCAGTGTGATGAGGTATCTAAAAACAATTTGCAGGCTTGAACCCATCTCCTAGTCAAGGGGCAAAGTTTTATTGCAATAGTAACACCTATTACAAAGGGGGCTGGAATTCTAAGGGAATTCCACAGAGAAACAGAAGCAAGGAGATATATTATCCAGCTTTCAGTCATAGATATGTCAGTTCTATGGCTCTTAGGTAGGAAGGAGTGATCTCCAAAATTTGGTCCTCTTGACCAGATTATTACTGACAAGATGAATTGAGAAGTGGTCTTCTTATTCATTATTATCTCAGGAGTTTGACCTACTGGAGTTTCGTGACTAAGGAGTGGTCAGAATCAGACAGATTGGATATGGGAGTTTCCTGAGGCAAATTCTAAAGCTAGAAGATTTAGGACTACTGACTTATTAATAGAGCAGAAGCCCCCCAAGGTCAGGGGACCCCAAAACCACCACTGTATTTCCCTAGAAGCTATACTACATCAGTACCTCATACTTCTAGTAATAGGGAAACGCCAGGAAAGCTATAACATGTAAAGTGGCCTGTGAGAAACATCTAATATCATTGGCTGTGTCCAAAAGAAAGCATCAGTGGGTCAATTAGATCTAAACTTTCTTTAAAATTCCCCTGAGCATGAAACCTAAGTCTCTGGGCAGTAATACAAGTCAAAGAATTCTGCTGGTCCCTTCCTAAGGAATTAGTACATGAGTAGTTCTGCTGACAGGTTTAGACATTAGTAACCATTACATCTAAAGTCAAGAAGGCCTTTTGTTTACCTTGTCTTTCCACATAATATCTTGCATATACATCTATTCATCTACAGAGGCCACAGATATCCTGAAGAGGTGAAGCCCAAGGGCCTGAAGTAGAGAGAAAGCAGCTACAAGATCAGAAGAAATAGTGACCATGAGGGAGAAAACTGAGAAAGAAAACTATAGACCCATTTCCCTAATGAATATTGATGCAAAAATTTTAAATAAGATTCTAGCAACGAGATTACAGAAAGTCATCCCCAGGATAATACACCATGACCAAGTAGGATTTATACCAGGAATGCAGGGCTGGTTCAATATTAGGAAACCTATTAGCATAATCAATTATATTAATAACCAAATTAATAAAAACCATATGATTATCTCAATAGATGCAGAAAAGCCTTTGATAAAATCCAACACCCATTCCTATTAAAAACACTGGAGAGTATAGGAATAAATGGGCTTTTCCTTAAAATGATTAGTAGTATCTACTTAAAACCTTCAGCAAGCATCATATGTAATGGAGTCAAACTAGAACTATTCCCAATAAGATCAGGAGTGAAACAAGGCTTTTTCCCACTGTTGGTATATGTGGGAGATGTGCCCTATCAGGAAAATATTCATTTGCTATTTTTCTCACAATGCTATTTCATTAAATATCTTTGCTTTAGCTTCCAGTTGATCAGAAAAGTAAGCAAATAAATGATGTTTCATGTATTGTGGTCTTAAGTGTATACAAATCCACATTACTTGTATAGTTTGACTGAAGCTCACATATGAGAGAGAGCATTCCCAGATTTTCTGCTTGAATAGGAAATGCTTCATCATTAGGTCACAATGTTAAGATGTCTTTCATGGAGAACTGAGAACTAATAACTAAGACAGAGTCTAAGGACTATGATTTAAGGGGAAAACCCTTGCCCATCAAAGCTCTCCCAGAAATGAAAAAGCAAAAGCAAAAGTTCTATGTCTGAAACAGAAATTGAAGACAAGTTCCTTTCCCTGAAGCCAGCAGTGTATGGGGAAAAACAGCAATCTCTCTGGAATGAGGGTTGGAGTCAAGGTGAGCACTATTCTATTTATAAAAGGAATGGAATGAGAGAGGAAAGTAAAATGTCTTAAAATCATAATGATTCTGAGTTCTAGTCACAGAACAACAGATTCAGAATTCAAAGAGATTTTATAGACCTTAAAGCCCAATTTATAGCTGACCAAGAATACCCATTATAGATAGCAATTATCTAGACTTTGTTTTAAGATCTACAATATGAAATTGTCCACTACTTTCCAAGGCAGCCCAGTCTTCTTTTGAATAAGTTTTTTTTTCCCAATCAGAGCCTAAATCTATGTCTCCATTACTTCTATTTCTAAATCTTCCCACTGGAACCAAAAAGAATTGGTCTAAGAACAACCCTTCAGATACCAAAAACAGCTCTCATGACCCTCCCTAAAATACCATCTTGAGCTCTAAAATAATCACGCTAATTGCCTTTAACTCATTCTCATATGAAAGGTAGTTCTGTATGGTGAAAAGAACATTGGGTTTAGGGTTTTAGTTTGAATGTTTAATTTTAACTTTTATTTGAATCCCAGCTTTACCACTTACTGGCTGTGTGACCTTAGACAAATTATTTAAATTTCTCTGGGTTGCAGTTTCCACATCTACTTCCAAGAAGATTTCATCAAATAAAGGAATAAGAGAAAAACACAAATAAAGGTATTAAATAAGTGGATTACATAGATGCCTAAGCATTCTACTATATAAGGTCTAAGGCAGAAGATCATCAAAACCCTGTAATCAGACTTCATGAAAGAGATGGCAAGTTAATTGAGCTTTAAAGGATGGCTAGAAAATTAATGGAGCAGCTACAGGACATAGGAGATAAATCACTGAGCATAGAATCAGGGAGATTCATCTTGATGAGTTTATATTTGACCTTAAACACTAGCTTGTGTGACTCTGGGAAAGTCATTTAGTCCTGTTTGCCTCAATGTCCTCATCTGTAAAATGAGAAGAAAATGGCAAACCATTCCTGTATCTTTGCCAAAAAAAAAAAACAAATGGAGTTACAACTTGTCAAACACAATTGAACAAGAAAATTAATAGGTGAATATACAGAAGAAAAACATTCCAGACATGGAGCATAATTTAGGCAAATTCACAGAGGTAGGAGACTTGGAGGGACACTTTGGAACTAGAGAATAGTCCAATATAACTGGAACATCAAGTGCATAGAGAGAAGTAATATGAGATAAAAGAACTGGTTAAGGCAAATAGATATGTTTAGTCTAGTGGAAAAAAAAGACTAGGGGAAGCAGAAGTGGAAAAAGGGCAAGTGTTTGAAGAGCTATTGTAGGTTAGAAAAGGATTAAACTATTTGATCCTAGAAAATAGGGTCTGAATGAACATGACAAAGAGGCAAATTTAAATTTGATGCAATGAAAAACTTCCTACAAATTAAAGTTATTCGAATGTGGAAAGGGGCTGATTTGAAAGATTGTGCTCTGCTCCCAGTGGTTTCCAAATAGAAAGTACATCACCATTTACTGAATGTGCTAGAATGGGAGTTCATTTTATGTGCAGACCTCTGCTGGAGTCACTGGAGCCTCTTTCAACTCAAAGTCTTTGATCATTTGATTATGTAATATTTGGGAAAGATAGAATGATTGCTGGTTGAGTAAGATATTAAATACCAAGAGGAAGAATTTATATACTTGATAGGGAAGAGATTTGAGCAAAGAAGTAGTATGATCAGGAAACTTATCCTGGCTACTATATGAATAACAAATTGAAGGCAGCAGAAAATGGGAGCAAAGAGATCTACAATGAATCATTGTGATAGTCAAGGAAAGAAAGAATGAGAACATGGGGAAGAAGGGAAAGAATAGTATTTGGCATATAAAAGAGAAGTGAAGAATTTAGAGAAGAGGTAAAATCAAATGGACTTGCTAAGTTGTTGGACATGAGAAGGAAAAATTAAAGAAAATTCAACAAAAAGTTTTTAGGGCTTACTATACACAGAGCATTGTGCTAGACATGTAGAAAGATAGAAAATTTAAGTAAAAACTAAACTCTGAAAGATGGTATAGTAGGGGGAGCATTCCAGTCAAATTTTCCCAATACTCCCCTCCAAACAACTTTAAAATAATGCATTAAGTCAACTCCTGGAATAACATATCTAATAAAAGTAAAATAAAAATAGAATAAAAGTAGCGAGGCATTCTTCTGCCCAAGACAATTTAGGAGGACAGAAGAATGGTCTGTGACACTAGGATGGGGGCTGACCTGGAACACAAATGTCAGCAACACCAAATGTTGGCCTTGGAAGAGAATGAGGCAGCAACAATAGCAGCAGCTTCAGGATCTCTGAACCCAGAAACGGCAAAGGGAAACAACTAGTCAGAAAGAAATTACAGGGGACACCTCTGATCCCAATTGGTGCAGGAGTGGATGCTCTTTAGCACCTCCATTTTCCCTTATTCCAATTCAAGCTTGCAGACCAAGATGAAAAAGAGTACTTACAGTCACAGAGTCAAGAAGAGTACTAGTTCTTGTGGCTATAGCAGGGGTCCTTACTGGGTAAGAACCAGAGTACAGACCAGGAGAGCAGTGACCACATATCTCTCCAGAATATACCACTTTAAAAGCTCCAAAAACTTAAAGACCCTCAGAACTAATTGTGACAGCAGAAAGGAGAAAAAACTTGAAGCTACAAGACAATGTTCCCCCCTCCTCAGATGAACAGTGCCCAATTTCAACATAAAGATCAAAGTCAAGAAACTGACTGGGAAAATGAGCAAATAGCAAGAACAAAAAAAATAACCTGATGATAAAAAGCTACTAAAAATCAAAATACAAACTCAGAAGAAAATTACATGAAAATAGTTACAAGCAAAATCTCAAAGGGAAAAAAATGCAGATTATTCCACAAGCCCAACAAGGATTCATGGAAGAGCTAAAGAAAATAATAACAGGGAGCAGCTAGGTGGCTCAGTGGATAGAGCACCAGCCCTGAAGTCAGGAGGACCTGAGTTCAAATCTGGCCTCCAATACTTAATACTTTTTAGCTGTGTGACCCTGGGCAAGTCACTTAACCCCAATTGCCTCAGGAAAAAAAAGAAAATAATAACAAGGAGTAAAAAATAATTTTTAATCACAGTGGTAGAGAAAAATTTGGAAAAGAAATAAGAATACAAAAAAATATAAAAACAGAAATAACAGCTTGGTAAAAGAGTATTATACACACACATGCACATACATACACACATATACACACTGAAGAAAATAACATCTTAAGAAACAAGCTTGATCAAATGGTAAAAGACATACAAAACCACACTGAAGCAAAGAAATCCTTAAAAAGCAGAATTCATTGAATGGAAAACAAGGTATAAAACTTCACTAAAGAAAATAATTTCTTTAAAATTAGAACTGAACAAATGGAAGTTAATGACTCTATGAGACATCAAGTAACCATAGAACAAAGTCAAAAAATTAAAAAATAAAAGAAAATGTGAAATATCACTTCAGAAAAAAGGAAACTGACCTAGAAAATAGATTGAGAAAAGATGATTTAAGAAGTATTAAACTACCTGAAAGTCATGATCAAAAAAAAAAGAGCCTAGGTATTATATTCCAAGAAATTATCAAGGAAAACTTTCCCAGGATCTTAGAATCAGAGAATAAAATAGAAATTGAAAGAATCTACCAATCAACTCCTGAAGAGACCCCAAATAAAGACTTCCAGGAATATTGTGGTCAAATTCCAGAGCTTTTGGGTAAAGGAGAGAATCCTGCAGTCAAAAAGAGACCATTCAAATACTGTGAAGCTACAATAAGGATCACATAAGATTTATTTCCACTTGCAGGGCTCTAAAAACATCAGAAAAGCAATAATTTCACTAAAGATAATGATAATAATGAAACAAATACCAGTAATGAAACAATACCAAAATTTATGAAATGCAGCCATAGGAGTACTTAGGAGAAAATATATATGTGTGAAAAATTTGCCAAGCAACCAAAATAACTAGGAAAAGAACAAAGTAAAAATCTCAAATTAAATAGCAAAATGAAGACCCTGAAAAATCAAAAGGGAGATTAATAAAAGTGAAATTAAATAATTATTGAACAGGGGGTGGAGCCAAGATGGCGGAGTGAAAAGGTGACTCTCTGCCTCCTCCAATCTTCTCTCAAATCAACAATAAAATAAGCCTCTGAACTGATCTTCAAGGCAACGAATCCAGAAATATTTGGACACTGCTTGCTGATATCTCTGAAGAACTTCACATCAGGTTTGTCTAACTCGGACAGAGGGATAAACAGAGGACTCCGGTGTCAGAGGTCTCCGGTGTAGGCCAGAAGTGAGGGTGGGACTCAGCTCAGCTCATTGTGGCAGAAACTCCAAACTCCAAATTCCAAACACCTGGAGTTTATCTGAGGCACTCGGGACACTCTGCCCTGAGTGGGGGCAGGTGTTCTGGCACACTTGCCTTGTTTAAGGAGTAATTCGGACTTAGTCCCAGCCCCCACCAGCCCAGCACCTTAAGTTAATTCACCGAAGTGCCCCAGGGCAAAGAACTTCAGCTGCCATCTCAGCCGCCGTTTTTTTTTTCCCTACCTTAAAGAGATATCCACACTGTCTAAAAAAAAAAAATGAAGAAGCAAAAGAGAGCTCTCACCATAGACAGCTTTTATAAAGAGAAAGAAGTGATGATCCCAGATCCTGAGGTTCCTTTATACAAAACTCCAAAGGAAGTTATTAAGTGCCATCATTGGTCCCCTTTTCAAAAGGCCTTTCTGGAAGATTGCTTAAAGAACCTAATAAAAGAGCTGGAGGATAAATGGGAAAATAAATTGAAATCAGTGGAAGAAGGATAAAATATCTTGCAAAAAGGATATGATGCCCTGCAAAAGAGATATGAAAAAGACACCAATTTATTGAAAAATAAAATTAGTGAAGTGGAAAAAGAGTGCAATGAACAAAAAAATTCAATTGGCCAGTTACAAAAGGAGCTTAAAAAGGTAACTGAAGAAAAGAACACTTTAAAAATAAGAATTGAACAAATGCAAGTGAATGACTCAATAAGACTTCAAGAATCAGTCAAACAAAAACAAAAAATGAAAAATTAGAAGAAAATATGAAATATCTCCTAGGAAAAACAACTGACTTGGAAAATAGATCTAGGAGAGACAATCTAAGGATCATTGGACTTCCTGAAAGTCATGATGAAAAAAAGAATCTAAACACTATCTTCCAGGAAATCCTGAAAGAAAACTGCCCTGAGATTGTAGAATCAGGAGGCAAAATCACCATTGAAAGAATTCACCAAACACCTCCTGAAAGAGACCCCAAAATTAAAACCCCAAGGAATATCGTGGCTAAATTTCAGGACTATAGCACCAAGGAACAGATTCTGTTAGCAGCTAGAAAGAAACAATTCAAATACCAAGGATCAATAATTAGAATCACACACGATCTGTCAGCCTCCACATTGAAGGATTGAAGGGCCTGGAACCAGATATTCTGAAGGGCAAAGTTACTTGGATTACAGCCAAGAATAACCTATCCAGCTAGAATGAGCATTATCCTCCAGGGAAGAAGATGGTCATTTAATGATATAGGTGAATTTCACCGATTTCTAATGAAAAGACCAGATCTGAACAAAAAATTTGTCCTCCAAACACAGAACTCAAGAGAAGCATAAAAAGGTAAAAAGGAAAGGACTCTTGAGAACTTTATTTCTACTATGAGGATACTTAAAGTTTGGGGGTATAATTAACTGGATATTACTTTGATAATATGAAAAAGAAAACTAGAGGGGGAAAGGTTGTCATACTGAGGAAAAGAAGGAAAAAGTGGTAAAATAAGATCTAAAAAAGGAGGTAAAAACAAGGTAAAATCTCTTGAAGAGGCAAAGAAAACCTAATATAATTGAGAGTAAGAGGGAAGGGAGATGAGCATTGTGTAAATCTTACTCTCATCAGGTTGGGCTCTAAAAGTGTGTATCAGACACTTGATTTCACATAGAAACTTGTCTGTTGCTAGAGGGAAGTGGGAGGGAAAGGAGGAAAAGAAAAAGATAAACTAATAGAAGGGAAAATAGAAGAATCAGGGGAAAGGAGTAAAAA
>JAJPUD010026150.1:0-16820 GCA_023553655.1 Myrmecobius fasciatus
AGGACAGGAGATCACCTCCCAGAAGCAAAGGACAGATCACCTCCCAGGAACAAAGGACAGGAGATCACCTCCTAGAAAGAGGATTTTGATTCCACAATATTAAATAGCGTTTATACCAACAAAATCAATAGAACCAAATTCAGAGGAGAATTCTGATTGGGGAAAATTTTTCATATAAAACGTCTCCTAAAGGTCTGAGAGTTATCAGCCCTGGAGTCAGGAGGACATGAGTTCAAACTGGCCTCAGACACTTACTAGCTGTGTGATCCTGGGCAAGTCATTTAACCCCAATTACCTCAAAATAAAATAAAATAAAAATAAAACTCTGCTAGTCAAAATAGACAGGGAATTAAGAAACATTTATAAGATCAAGAGAGAGAACATCAGATAGTGGGTAGAGAGCCACCGGAAGCCCTCAGTTCGAGTCCTATTTCTGATATATACCGAGTGACTCTAGGCACTTAAACCTCTCACTGGCCCCAGGATGCTTTCTGAAACTCTGGTTGCAGAGAAGGAAGGTACCAACTTGCCCTGGTGGAAGGAGTTTCCTCACCTGGGAGTTCCCTATATGAAAGCAATTCCATTTCTAGTTCCTATCCTTCAAGAAGACCAAGAGCCACTCCCCAAGAGCTAAGTGATCAAAGGTTAGGGACAGCGGTAAGGTAACAAAACTTTCTTTATCAATCCACTGATTAATTGAAAGGCAAAAGCAGACAAAAAGGAATCAGAACGTCACAGGGCCTGCCTTCACCCAACACCATTCCAATGCCTTCCAAAGACCCAGGGGTCGTCTCTCAACTCACAGATCTCCGCCAGAGAAACCGTCGGCCTCCTCTATTTACACTTGAAAACGTTTTCCGGCCTGCTTCCAGCCTACCTTTCTAGAATAATTACCCATGGTGCCCCCTCATCCACCTTGGAGTTCAGATAAGTTGGTCTACTTGCTGTTCTTTGGCCACAATATTTCATCTCCTGCCTCAGCTGTGCCCCTATACCTCAACTGCACAACCTCCTTACCTCCTACCCAGGATTCTTTGCTGCCTTCAAGGCTCAGCTCAAGCACCTCCGAAAGAAGCCTTTCACCATACCTCCAGGTACCCCAAATTCTATTGGATTTATCTGCTTACTCTTCCCCCCCTTCCTTCTCCCCCAGGAGAGTAGAAGCTCCTCGAGGGTAACCCCAACCAAGCTAATTGGCCCTTAATCACTTTGCTAGCCCAATACAGCCAATCCTAGCACTTGCTATGGGGGGTTGGGCGATGAGGATCACCTCACATCCCCAGACTTTCTGGGTTGGGGCCTTATAGTGTCCCGGGGGCACTGATAATCTAAGTGGGTCAGTGGGATAGTCAGTCACTTTCCAATCCCACTAACATTATGGGAGTTCATTCTGTCCTGGACCAACCTTGTTTCTGACCCTCTCGGGGTCAGGGGCCATTTGTTCACCCAGTTTGGTGCAGCGGAGGCTTCTGGGACCCTCTTCCCCCTGTTCTGAGAGGCTGGACTTGGCTTTCTCTCAACTCCGTCATTAGCTCCCATAAGCCCCATCCATTAGGAGCTTCCTCCATTCCAACAGCTTTCTGCTCTCTCCCCATCTGTCTCTCTCATTACTCAGTGGTCATTTCCAGGAAATGCAGGTGTTGGCTATGGAAATTATGGCACTGACCCATCACGCACTTAGACTTGTGGGCTCCTTGCTCTCATCTCAAACGGGAGCCAAGGTAAGGCAAACTGGACAGAACACAAGTATTCCCTTCCCCGGGAGGCCTTGGGAAGGGGCCTCAGCGCTGAGCTGGGCCCCAGAGGTGGGCCTGGAGGCTGCCAAGGGCAACTCTGCCATTTAAGCATGGAAGGGGCCAATGGGATCCAGTGTCCCAAAGACACTGGGTTTCTCACTCTTGGCCACTAGTCGACTGACTCTATTTCCTTTCAGGTTCTCCTTCTTCGTATCCCATGAAGCCCTTCTACTATTTCGGAACCCAGCCAAGCTTTATTCCATAAGCCTCCTGATCAAGGGGGAAAAGGGGATGCCGCCATTATTGTGATACATTCTCTACCCCCTAGGCGATATTACCCAGGACGGGACGAGACGGGTCCAAGAATGCCAGGAGACCGTCTTCCAGGTGAGCCACAGCAAGCATGGCAACTGCTCGACCAGAGCTCACTTATTAAGTGCCTACTGCGTACCAGGCGGCCTGGCCAAACTGACAGAGATGCGATCCTCGGCGGTACTCATTTGTTGGCTGCCTCTCCGGCACTGCCCCGATCCCCCAGACAAAAGGAACAGCAGTCCGCTGTCTAAAAAGGGCTTTTATTACCAGGTCTTTCCTGAGCTTGGTTCCACAAGCCCATGATGTCATTAGGAAAACTGATGCCTCTCAGGAGAGGGTGAGAAAGCCTTTCCCCAAACAGAACTCTTCTGGAAACCATTAGCTCCGCCAAGGCCCAACACCGAGGAGCGGCGGGCTCTCTGCCGTGTCCATTACTCATTCCTCCGGAAAGGAGGGAGGTATCTGGCAAACTCCGGCCTTCATTCATATTGCCTCTCAAGTAAAACAAAACCTTGAGCAGGAGGAAATAAGAGAAAGGAGGGAAAAAAAGAGAAGTGGACCCTGGGTACCCCAAGTCTCATTCTGGTCCTCCTCCCGTGCCCGGTCTGACAAACTCTGGCCTTCATTCATATTGCCTCTCAAGTAAAACAAAACCTTGAGCAGGAGGAAATAAGAGAAAGGAGAAAAAAAAAAAAGAAGTGGACCCTGGGTACCCCAAGTCTCATTCTGGGACTCCTCCTGTGCCCGGTCTGGACCCTTTGTAATCTGAGGTGGGAGCATCCCCGAGCTCCCCAAGCCAGCGGCCCGGCCCACTGATCGCCACCTTGCCAATTTCCTCAGGCTTGGGGTTGTACTTGCTTCCCCAGCACTGTCACTGCTCCGCTGGGGTTAAACAGAGTAGGTGGCAAAGGGGGCGGAAGGAAAAGACCGGCCTCCCCGCTCCAGGTTCTTCCCAGGGTCTATCTTTTCCCCTTGCCTGATTCTCTTGCTAGTGTCTCAAGGAGCTGGCTTGGGCACCCGGTGACTGTCCCACCGGGCTGAAATGTGGACATTTCAGTCGCTCCCCTAAGGTTACGGCTGCCTGCCCGCTGCCTGGGCCTTGGCTGTACCGAATATGAATCAGCCCCGGCCTTCCAGAGCCCCTTCACCATGATGCCCTTGTGGCCCCTGCAGAGGTTGGCCTGGTCTGACTAGCCCAATCCCAGGGTGCCCAGAAGTGAGATCCCTGCCTACCTCCCTTCCTCAGCCCAAACTCCCTTCTCTCATTTGCTCCTGTCCCATGTCACTTTTAAGCCCCCCCCCCAACCCTGCAGAAAGCCCTCGGTGGCCAGGTCATTTAGTTCAACCCATAATTCCCAAATGGGCATCCAATCTTTGTGGAAAACTTCCAGGGAGAAGGGGCCTCCCTCCCTGCTAATACAGCCCCTTCCCCTTCAATTTCCACCCCCTTCCTCGAGCTCAAGTGGCCACTCTGCCAGCTCCACACAAAACTGCCGCTTGGTTCTGCTCCCAGGGCCAGGATGTACAAGGGACGGCTCTCAGAATGCAAGAAGAGCACAGTTATCCTGGCTTTAGCCCTCACTAGCCACCCCCCCACACTATGGACTTGACCAAGTACCTCCCCTCTCTCAGCTGTTTTTGCCACAAATTAAAATATTCTCAGCTGAGGCAGCTAGGTGGCACAGTGGTTAGAGCACCAGCCCTGAATTCATTAGGACCTGAATTCAAATCTGGCCTCAGACACTTAACACTTCTTAACTGTGTGACCCTGGGCAAGTCACTTAACCCCAATTGCCTCAACAAATATATATATATTCCTAGCTATGACTGCAGAGCGCTCCAGATGTGACCAGGTTCTGCAAAATATCCAGACCTAGAGCTGGAAGGAACCATCGAAGCCATCTGGTCTAACCCCTCAGTGGTATACAGGAGGAAAGCAAGGCTCATCTGGGCTTGCACATCTACTAAGCGTCTGAGGAGGCAGGATTTGAATCCAGGTCTTCCTGACTCCAAGCCTAGCCCTCTCTCCACAACATCACTTGTTTTCAGACTTGTCCAACTCCATGGGACCCCATCCAGAGTTTTCTTGGCAAAGATACTGGACAAGTTTCCCATTTCCTTCAGCTCATTTTACAGCTGAGGAAAGCAAGGCTGCTGGAAAGTAAGTGACTTGCCCAGGGTCACACAGCGAGTTAAGCGTCTGAGGCCGGATTTGAATTCAGGAAGATGAGTCTCCCCGACTCTAGCCGCCGCAGCACCCACCACCCAGCAGCCTCGCCGGTGATCCAGCTCACGTTCTGGTCACAGGGAGGCTCCCAGCGGAACGCGGTCGGCCAAACCCGCTGGCCTGCCTTGGCGTTAGCCACGCTCCCTGGACTCGCGCTGCCAGGACCCGCCTGGCGGCTCCCGCGATATGCCGGGTGGCCAGTTTTCCCTTTTCGAAGCTGGCCCCAAATCCCTCAGGCTGACTCACATTCATGGTCCCGTTGAGCTCGGCTACCGACTCATCATCAGTGGGGAACTGGTAGATTTGGACTCCGTTGCTCACCAGCTCACTTGTGATTTTGATTTTGAACTTGGTTAGTTCACTCTTGGCAATAGCGTCCGATTTGGCAATGATGGGGATGATGTTGACCTGTGGAAGAGAAAGCGGTGAGAGTCGAGGACGCCCCGAGTTCTAAGTAACTGAAGGAAGAAGCTCGACGCAAATCTATGAGTTCTATCGGGAGTGCTCTCCCGGTTGGGCTGGTGGGAAACGGCTAGTCATTCCCGGAGAGGAGACAAGGGCCAGAGAGACCACAAGATGGCAGGCCCCAGGGTCACGGAGGGGAGATGGGGCCTCCTGCCTCCCTCTCTTACTGGACTCTGGTAGGAGTCAATACCTACCGACTGGGGACTTTCAGCAAAAAGGAAGGGACCGTCCGTGGATAGTGAGCTGGCCCCAGTTGTCCCGGATAGAAAGGCCATGGTGGCGATTTCTGAGCGAGGGGGGGCAATGTTCCTGCCGCTCCCCCTTCCCAAGCCACCTCCACCTAGTCTCTGGTGCTTGCGGCAAACGCTTTCCTACCAGTGTTAGATAGGAGACTACAGCGTACGTATCCTCCTCCCCCCAAAGACAGGGACTTCCCTGACATATTCATCCACGTGTGGACATAAATGAGATGGGTCTTCCCTGACGGGGGAGGGAACTTGGGGCCACTGACACATGCTGGACAGAGCACAATGCTATCATCTTATTCGTGGGGGTCCCTGTTCCCTGAGGGGTTAGGGAAGGGTGAGACCCAGGAAAGTAGGAAAGGAAGTCAAGGGTCAAGTCCCACTGGTAGGGAGGTGGGGGGGGCAACATCTTGCTGGATGAGGAGGGGGTGACTATAGTCGTCCCACATCGTTGAGGGGGCCGTGAGGGTCACGACCAGGTTCAAAGAAGCCGCTGAGGCCCTGAGTTTAGAAGGAGTCGTGCTCGGTGGGCCTGCCAGGCCGGTACCTTGCTGTCCAGCTTCTTCATGGTGACCAGGTCCAGAGACTTCAGGGAGTGGCCCGTGGGGGCGATGAAATACAAGCAGACATGGATGCGGGAATCGTGATAGCTGTGCAGGACCCTTCGGATCTTCAGCTCCTCCTGCAGGTACGCCTCAAACTGGGCATCGATGAACTCCACGATGGGTTTGTAGCTAAAAGGGAAGAAGGGAAAATATGGCCCCAGTGGACCAGTCCCCGCCCGGCCTTTCCCCAATCTTCCTGACAAGAGCCAGCCACTTCCTGTTCCATTATTCATGTTGTATGTATGGAGGAGGCTGGGGGGAGATGGAGCAAATAAGTCCAGACCTCACTAAGAGAAAAATCTCTTCTGTGTAGCCTTCAAATGCACTCCCCCACTTCTAAATGGGGGGGGGGGATTCAGGATACTAAATGTACATGACCCGGGCCAGGGGTATATAGCTGGCGAAAGAAGGTGACCTGGCTTTGCATGGTGGGGGAGAAGAAGGCATGCTGGGAAAACCACTTCCAAGGCCCAGCCAGCTGAACCCCTCTTCTTCCTCACCTGTCCTCCTTGTTGATCTGGTCTCCGAAGCCCACCGTGCTCACCACGGTGAGTTTCAGCCCCACGTTACTCTCCTGGAGGTCGTAGGTGTTGGAACGGAGCTGGACGCCAGGCAGGTAGTGGGTGGTCGTCTCGCCTTCGAGCTTGGTGTTGAACAGTGTGTCCATTAAGGTGGACTTGCCCACACCTGTCTCCCCTGCAAAATCCAAAGGTCCGGGGGCCTGCCTTTACTGCCATGACCCCTTCTTTATCGCCAGCTCTGAAGAGATCCACCATCTCTCCCCAGCCCCCCACACACACCGCCACCTTCCGGTCCCCCTGGCTTCCTTTGGGTCCCAGCTAAGATCCCCCCTTCTGCAGGAAGCCTTCCCTGATTTCCCTTAAGGAAAAGGCCTTCCCTCTGTCTACTGCCCAACCGATCCCATGTTGGGCTTGTCTGTGAGTACTCCTTTGTCTGTCTTCCACATTAGGTTGTGAGCTCTTTGAGGGCAGGGTCTGCCTTTTGCCTTTCTCTGTATTCCCTGCACGTAGCACGGGGCCTGGAACACAGCAGGTGCCTCCCCGTGCCTACTGACTAAAGCAGTGATGTCGAGCTCAAATAGAAAGGAGCCCCCCGGAAACCCGACGTGAGCCTCCCTCCTGGCAGGAGCTCTCTTTCTGTCGCTCAGTCATTTCAGCCCACTCTTGGGGACCTCATTTGGAATTTTCTTCTGCAGTGTTTTGCCCTGTTCTTCTCCAGATTGCTTTACAGATGAGGAAACTGAGGCAAACAGGGTGAAGTGATTTGCTAGTGAATGTGTCAGGCTAAATTTGAACTCAGTTCTTCCTTTTTTTTTCTTTTTTTGCTGAGGCAATTGAGGTTAAGTGACTTGCCCAGGGTCACACAGCTAGGACATATTAAGTGTCTGAGATTAGATTTGAACTCAGGTCCTCCTGACTTCAGGGCTGGTGCTCTAACCACTGCACCACCTAGCTGCCCCAATGGCAACATATTGCCAGCTTTAATGCCGTACTATTATCTCTGTCTTAATTGTATTTTGATTTCCCAATCACACCTGAAGCTGGTTCGTGTGCCCTGGGCACCATGGGTGCCTCCTGCAGCCGTGGTGTTTGACGTCTCTGGACTATAGTGATCTCCCATGTCTCTGTCCCTCAGCCCTGCTGAAAAACCTTCGCTAGCTCCCTATGAAACAAACTAGACTCCTCAGACTAGAACTGAAAGCCCATGATTTGGTTCCCACCTGCTTTCCCTTCACAAGCTGGCCACTGAGTCACAGGGACCTCCAGTCTCAATGCATGCTGGTCATGCTCTATAAGCTCGCCCCTCATTGATGTACCCATTGCTCAGAATTTTTCCCTCAGTTTCTCTCCCAGCCCTCTCCTTCTCTCCCTCTTCCCATTTCTTTCTCTTCTCCCCCTTCCTCCCTCTCCTTTGTACCTCTCTCCTTCTCTTCTCTTCTCCCTCTTTCCATCTTTCTCTTCCCCCTCTATTTCCCTTCCTCTTCCTCTCCCCCTCCCCCCTCAGCAGTGTACACCTTATACGCCCAAGAACAATATAAACTCCTCAGAAGGCAGAAATTGGTTTATTCTTTCTCTGTACCCCCCAGGACCCAAACACACTGTAGGTGCCTAATACATGCTTCTTGAATTGAACCAGGTGTCTTCAAGATTCTCAAGTCATTCAACCGCCTCATTTTCTAGCAGAGGGGACTGAGGCTCCAGAGGCATAAGAGCTGACTTAATGATGTCCTTCCTATCTCCAAGGCAGCTGGGTGGCTCAGTGGATAGAGCACCAGACCTACAGTCAATAAGATCTGAGTTCAAATGTGGCCTGAGACACTGGGCAAGTGATTTAACCTCTGTCAGCCTTAGTCTTCACGATTGTAAAATGGGAATAATAATAGTTACCTACCTTGCAGGATCATTAGGAGTCCATATAATATTGATATAGCCAGTGCTCGGCACATAGTAGGTACTTAATAAATGTATATTCCCTTCTCTTATGAGGCCATATAATATTGGTAAAGCCAGTGCCTGGCACATAGTAGGCACTTAATAAATGTATATTCCTTTCTCTTATGAGGTCATATAATATTGGTAAAGCCAGTGCCTGGCACATAGTAGGCACTTAATAAATGTATATTCCCTTTTCTTATTCCCCAAGGTCTTGCAGCTAGTGGGCTCCAGTGACAAGCCGGGACACTGGCTTGTCCACCCCTAACCCAGCTATATTTCTGCTCTACCTCAATGGCTGCCCCTCCTGATCAAGTCAGGGGACGTCCGCCACAGCCCACCGATTGGGCAGACCCTCCGGTGCCCCCGGCTCTGTTTCTGGCTTTCACCTTTGGGACATTTCACCGAGAGCACCTTTGGCTTCTGGAGAAGGGGAGCCGAGTAGCCGGGAATATCCAGACAAGTGTGAGCAGACGTGCAAACGTCTTTCACTTATGTGAGCCCTTTTCTGCCGATCAACAAGCATTTATCAAGTGCTTACTGTGTGCCAGGCACCGCGCTAAGCTCTAGAGGTACAAAAAGGGCAAAGCACAAAAAGCCCAGGCCTGGACCTCAGGAGGCTTACACTCTGATGTGAGAGGGAGTGAAAGGAAGTAGCGGGAGCTTAGTGGGACAATCTTTGGATGGCTAGGGCAGAGGAGGGTGTGGGGTGGGAAGGGGAGGAAATAGGGGCAAGAGTTCTTATAGGGAAGAGATGGGACTCCCTGCGGCCTTCCCTCCTAGGCCGGGGCACCCGTGTCTCCACAGTCCAGATTTCACGGACAAGGGATGCGACCTGAGTTGTTTTCTCAGGAGTGGAATCTCCGCCCTTCCTTTGCCTGGTGCCCACAGGCCCGGTGTTAAACCTTGGGAGGTGGCTGCCTGGGCCCAAGACGGACAATATCGGGCTGGGCAAGAAGCTAAGACCACGATTTTCTCACCCTTTTAAATACTAAGTTAGGGTTGGCTAGGTGGCGCTGGAGTGCATTGAGTCAAGAGGGCTCATCCCCTGAGTTCAAATGTGGCGCAGACTCTTCCTAGCTGTGTGACCTTGGGCTAGTCTCTTCTCCCTATTTGCCTCAGTTTCCTCATCTGTCAAATGAGCTGGAGAAAGCACGGCAGACCACTCTAGGATCTGTGCCAAGAACAGCCCAAATGGGGTCACAAAGAGTCGGACATGACTGAAAATGACTGAACTGCAATAACAAAAGAGATCATCAGCCAGTTCTGGATATGGGGAAGTGTGCACGTGTGTGTGTGTGTGTGTGTGTGTGTGTGTGTGTGTGTGTAGGAGAGAAGAAGAAAAGATAGGAGAGAGAAAGAAAAACAGTCCTTGACATTGTCCACACCCCTCCTCCCCCATTTCATGCTAGAAGCAGGAAGCCGGGGGGCATGGGGCCGCCCATCCCATCCTCCCTGAAGCTGGAGTCGGAGCCCCAAAGCCCACTCCTACCTGGCCCCCTCCCACCCCACTGGGCCAGCTGCTAATGTGCTTAGCAGGCAGGGTGCTAGGAAGCACGCCAGGCAGATCCCGTTTCCATCCTGGGTCTGCAAAACCCATTAGCTCCAAACCCCGCCGCCATTAACCGCCCCCCCCCCCCCGGAGCAAGGGGAAACATTTGGCCCCTGGAAAAGTTTGTTGAGGGCCACCTGCCCAGGGGGGCCGAGAGGTGGCAGACTTGGCCGGCTGGCTGCGATGAGTCACCCCCAAAACTGGGAGAAGAGGAAGTCAGCCCAGACAGTGAGTGGGGACCAGGGCCCCTAAGCCGGAGATCACATTTCCAGGGCCGAAATCAGGGTCTCGGCAAAGAACTGGCTTCTTTCGGCTTGTTAGCACCAGGGGATTTGGGGATTTCGGAGCGGGTCGCTACCCTATGTGACCGACCCTGCCCGTCCCACCCATGCCAAAAATCCACCAGCCCCCACCGGGGAAGGATGGTGTACCAGCTCAGATTTTCCTAAGCAAGTGCTACGCTTCCGGAGGACTTACCCTTCAGCCCCCAAGGCCCTTGGTCTTGTATTCCTACTGCGTGTTTCTGAAGACTCCCAGAATCCCAGTAGGAAAGGGTCACTGAGGCTCAGAACTGACCAAGAATTCTCTCTGTCTCTCTGTCTCTGTCTCTGTCTCTCTCTCTCTCACACACACACCCTGGACAAATGATGATTCCGCCCTTCCTTGGGCTAACTCCTCTAAAGGAGCTCCTTCTACTTTTAGTAGCTTTTTCCGACAGCAAGCCCAAATCTGGCTCTCGGTATTTGAGAGGTCTAGGGTTTGCCCTCTGGAGTCAAGCAGGACAAGTGAGAGGCAACATGACCCAGAGGACTTGAAGCCAAGAAGGCCTGGGTTCAAATCCTGCTTTGGAAGGACTGTCAACTAGGCAGCAGTTTGTCTGAGAAAGATCTGGGGGTCCTAGTGGACTATAAACTTGGTTATGTCAACTGTGATATGACAGCCCAAAAAAAAAAAAAGCTAAGGCTGCTTTGAGCTTAGGCTACAACAGGGAGGCGTAGTATCTGGAACGGTGATTGTCTTGCCTTCCTCTGTCCCGATCAAACTACCTATGTAGTATTAGCTTCTGGGTTGCAATTTCATCTCTTTAAAACTCAGTTTCCTCTTCTGTCAAATAAAGAGAATGAATTAATGACATGTCCAGGGTCACCCAGCTAGTAAGTGTCTGAGGTCAGATTCGAATTCAAGGTGAGTCTTCTCCCATTCCAGTCCTGCTGGGCTCTATCCACTATGGCGCCACCTAGCTGTCCCTCACTTTGTATTTGAAGGGGAGAAAAAATACTGATAACGGCTCTGGCTCTAGCTCCAAATGGATCACCTTTTGCTAAATCTAAAGTCTCTTCCACGACAGAGCCCCTCGTGAGCCATTTGGAAGGCGCTCTCCCACTCCCTCCCAAGGCTTCTCTTCTCCAGTTTCTTCCCTGGCTTTTCACATATTTGACATTGGAACCGTCCCAACATATGGATGCTATAAATCTGACTCCCGACTCGAAGTAGAGGAGACAAACGGAGCAACTCCTCCGTTTCTGGGAGGTTTCGGCTTGGCTCTCTATGGCCTGAACAGTATGTACCTTCTCTATGCTCCACACGTGCATCTTGCATTATGGGCAAAGACCCAGAGACTCCAGCTTTCCTATAGGATGGAGAATCCGTCCAAGGGGGCAGACTGTGTTTCCATCCATCAGACAGGAAGCCACCCGGAATGAGAGGGCCCCGAGGGTCAGGAATGGGCCTCCTTAGAGTGGGAGAAGCTGAAGAGTTGCAACCAAGTCTCCCCCACTGAACTCACGTTCTTCTCCCTGCTATCTTCCTCACCCTTCTCCTTCCCCCCGCCTTCTTCGGTCCCCCTACTTCCCCCTTGCCAGGGCTGGAGAAGTTTTTCAGCTTATGGTCACAGAAGAGCAAAACATCCATGGAGTCCCAGAATCCCCTGAGGTGATCGGGGACCCCCCTCCCCAGTAGTAAGAATGCTCCCCATGACAAGTGGGCATCCAAGCCCTACTTGGAGACTTCCAGGAAGGGTGAGCCTCTGTGGTTTATGACCTCCCAGCGGGACAAGTCACTTCATCTCTCTCTGATTTCCTCATGTGTGAGAGAAGAGGGCTGGGTTTCCAAGTGTGGGGATCTTGTGATCCCTAGAGCCCAAGCAGAACCCGGCTGATCCCTCTTTCATAAGGAAACCCATCAAGCACTTGAAGGTGGCTAAGACATCTTCCCTATCAATGTCCCCGGGAAGGCAGCTTCTCTCCAAAAGCCCTGGCTCCTTTCCCTGCTCCTTATGGGTTGTGATGTCAAGGCCCTTCACTACTCTGGTCCCCCTCCTCGGGACACTCCTCAAATTATCGATGCCCTTCTTAAAATGCTATGCCCGGAACCTAATACTCCAGATGTAGTTTGATCGGGACAGAGGAAGGCGAGCCAGTCACCGTTCGAGACATTACACCTCCCTGTTGTAGCCTAAGCTCAAAACAGCCTTAGTTTTGTTTTTGGCTGTTGACACGATCGTGTTTGTAGTCCACTAGGACCCCCAGATCTTTCTCAGGCAAACTGCTGCCTAGTCTTCACCATCTCATACTTGTCTAGCGACTGTTTGGGACTCAAGTGTGAGACTTTGGGACCTGTCCAGATCTTTTGAGATCCCCGAATCCATCAGCCTCTGGTGTTAACTGACCTTCAATCTGCACCTCTCCACAATGAGATGACCTCATTAACCCCTACAGTTCTGTGTCATCTTGGACAAGTCACTTGTGGCCTCCCTCCTCCCTCCCCGATTTGACAAGTGGATTGGATGAGATGAGCTCAAAGGCTCTCTCTTCCTCATCCAGCTCCAGATCCCACAATCCTTTACTTTGGGACCATTAAGGACTCCACTGGCAATGGGGCCCTTTGCCTGTTTCTGAGCAGTCCCCTTCCCTCCAACTGGGGCCCAACTAACATTTTTCCTCGGCCCAAATGCTGGGCAAAGGCTGTTTCACCGGACTTCTGTCTTGTCGAGTCTGGCTTAAAAAAGCAAACTGCCTGCTGGTTTTGGGGGCTCAGTTTCCCTCCAGGGCACTGGCTGGGACGGGACCCATTTTGGAGAAGAGTCTCCATGTCTCTGGTGATCCAGCTAGATCCACAGAACCAGAGTGCAGCAAAGGTGGCAGGGACCTCAGAGACCACTAAACTCCAACTCCTTCTTTTAACACAGGAGGAAACTGAGGCTCAGAGACAGGAAGGGGCCTTTTTTGAGGTCTCTCTCCAATTAGTGCTTAGCAGCAGGAGCGGTCCGCTGAGTGGTGATGTGAGCAGTGATAATGGGGGGACTGTGCTTGCATACCCTCGATGAGGACTTGAGAAGAATTACTGCACTTTTAGCACTCAGCTCCCACAGGGAGAAGCAAAAGAGAGATGAGTCACTATCCTAGAATGGTAGGATCCTCCATTTAGAACTGGAAGGAGCCTTAGAGGCCATCTAATCTGACCCTCTCACTTTACAGGTGGGGAAACTGAGGCTTAGGAGGCTAAGCGCCCGCCTTCCCAGAGCTCACAGTCTGAGAGGGACTTCAAACTGAGGGCTCCAGCTTCTGGGGTCAGCACCGTTCCCGCTCCAGGAAGTTACAACCACGTGTTCCTGTGGCCCCAAACATTCACCCCCTTACGGCAGGCCCGGTGCTGAGCCTCTCCACTTTCAGCCAGCTCGCTCGTGGACGACAGGCAGCCGCTACGGCGCCGGTTCTCCCCTCGATGCCTTTGCCAGCACGGGAGAGCCTGCCAGGGTTTACAATGTGTTCAAGGAGCCAGGGGCCATGAGGAGTCCCAGCAGGCCGGTAGTGTAGGAGCGGCAAGGGCGAGAAGAAGGGCAGCTCCTACTGGCATGGCACTGGCAGCCTGGCACTAAGGGACACAGCGTGCACATTCACAGCCCATTGTGATATGGGATGATGGGTGGAAGAAGTTGGGGAGTGATCAGGGAAGACTTTGTGAAGCAGGTGGCACATGAACAGGGGCCCCAGGGAACAGAGGAGGCAGAGAGGAGCGTTTGTGTGCTGGGCAGGCTGCCAGGCACGGGAACAGCCGAAGCAAAAGTGTGGTGATGGGACAACAGATACGGAGAGGGGATGGAATGGTGGGAAGCCAGTTGGCTGGAGTTCTGCCCATGGTGGGGAGGAGTGGGAAGGAAGGAAGGAAGGAAGGAAGGAAGGAAGGAAACAAGCATTTATTGAGTGCCTATTATGGGCCAAACACTGCGTTAAGCCTTTTACAAGCAGGATCTTACTTGGTCTTCACAGTAACTCTGACAGCTAGGTACTGCTACTATCCCATTTGACAGGTGAGGAAACTGAGGCAGGCAGAAATAAAGTGACTCACCCAAGACCCTACAGCCAGGAAGTATCTTAGGCCACATTTGAACAACCAGATGTTCCTGACTCCAAGCCCAGCACTCCATACACTGTGTCACGCGGCTACCTCTAAACGATGATTGTGAGATAATACTCAGAGGCTAGGCTGGGGCCAGATGATGGAGGGCCTTGAATGCCAGGTGAGCATCTGGCAGGCAATGGATTTTAAACAGAGGAGGGACGTGATGAGGCTGATGAATAAGGGAGAGAAACAGTGTAGCATAGCGGGAAAAGTATTGGAATCAGAGTCAGGATTGGGTTCAAATCTTGTCCCTTTCACTGACTAGCTGTGTGGCCCGGGCCAGAACCCCAATCTCTCTGAACCTCAGATTCCTCATCTGTAAAATGAGGCCATTGATCTCCACGGCCTCCAAGGTCTCTTTCAGCTCTAAATCTCTGATCCTCATTGCCATGGCTGGGACGGAAGGGGAGAGAATGGAGACGGGCAGACCCCTGGAGAGGCTATTGCCACGGCCCGGGCAGGGAGCAAGAAAGGCCTTCACTGGGCAGCAGCCATGGCAAGAGAGAGGAAGGGTCAGAAGGGAGAGATTCCCAAGAGGACCTCATATTCCATTTCGAAGAAGAGCATCTGTCCGTCTATCTGTCTGTCTCTCTCTCTGGCTATGTCTCTCCATGTCTCTGTGTCTGTGTCTCTCTTTCCCCCAGCCTCCTCTTCTCCCTCAACACCACAGGCTGACAGATTGAGGATCTCAAAGGATCTAGACAGTCTCGAATGTCGGAGTGAACATTGTAAAATAACATTTATCCGGGATTTGTGTAAGTCTGAGAGGCAGTGTGGTGTCATGGGTAGAGCCTGAGAGTCAGGAAGCCCAGGATTCAAATCCTGCCTCCCTGTCCCTGTCTCTGTCTCTGTCTCTCTCTGTGTCTGTGTGTCTCTGTCTCTGTGTCTGTGTGTCTCTGTCTCTGTGTCTCTCTTTCTCTCTCCCTGTCTGTCTCTGTCTCTGTCTCTGTGTGTCCCTGTATCTATCTCTCTCTTTTTCTCTCTCTGTCTCTGTCTCCATACACACCCATACGTATGGAGAAAAAGAGAATATACATATATACATACATAATATATGTGTGTGTTTTCTCCCCTTTGAGAATGGAAGCTCTCCGAAGCCAGGGACTGCTGGATGGCCAGAGCCTGGCCCAGGGCCTGGCAGCACACAGTAGGTGCTTCAGAAATTCGTACCGATTTCTGGAGCTCTCCGAGGCAGGAGAAGCAGACCTCTCCCATTGGCTGGATGAGGCTAGCCCACTCTGGGCCCGTCCCCCAGAACAGCAGGGGCCCGGTGCAGGCGGAGCCCCCCCGAATTGGGCCAGGGCAGCACAGCCAACGGGACTCTCCCCGCTGCCCCCGCTTCGTAGCCGAGCAAGGTTCCTTAGCGTTGAGGTAAGAGGCTTAGGCCAATTAACTCCCTCCCGATCCCGTGTTGGCTCCTGTTTGCTGTTAAGGAGAGCCTGGGTAAAAATAAACTTGACAGCAGAGTGCTGAGCCTGCCAGCCCCAGGCAGAATTTCCATGGGGTCTCACGCGGTGCTGTCCCACATGGCTCAGCCCCATATTCCCCTTCTTCCTCGGCCGGGACGGCCGCCGAGGGCCGCCAAGGCAGAGAGCGGGCGCGGGGAGAAAGCGCTCCAGAAAGCCTCGTGGTAAGGCTGTCCCAAGGAGATGGGGCCGTCGCATCATTTAACCTAATTACCTACAAAGCTTGGGCCCTCCATGAAACGTCCCCGTTCTGGAGCAGAATTTCCTGATATGGAAATACTCACCCACACACAGGATGTTGAAACAGAAACCCTGGCTGACCGATTTATTCACCAGCTGGTCGGGCAGGCTGTCAAAGCCCACGTGGCCAGTGAGGGGGACCGTCCGGCAACTTTCATCCTAATTTGAGCGGGGGGTGGGGGGGAAGGGGGCGTAGGAGGGAGAAGAGAGAGGGAGGGAAGAGAGAAGAAAGATGATGACATTTTGAAAAAGGAGATGTGTGTTTCACTTCTCCATTCAAACGTTCTCCACCCGAGGAAGTAACACCCACCCAAGCAGACTGTGTCATCTCTTCCCTCTGCTGCCCCCGTCCCAAACCAGCTCAGCAGGCACAGAACAAAGCTTGGCTCCCCCTGCTCCTATTCATGAAAAACCTTCCCAGAAGTTCCAGGTGGGAACTCAACGTGGGGAAGGGAGCGGCTCCGGAAGGGACAGCTTGTCCAGTCAGGTCTGATTTTCCCTTACTCCTCATGTATGTGACCCGAGGGTGACGGCAAGGACGTGACCGTGACCCAAGGATAACAAGGACGCCACCGTGACCCAAGGGTGATGGCAAGGACACGACCATGACCCAAGGATAACAAGGATGTGACCGTGACCCAAGGATAACAAGGATGTGACCGTGACCCAAGGACAACAAGGATACAACCGTGACCCAAGGGTAACAGCAAGGATGCACCTTGCTTCTTTGTGGTTCAATGGGTCCCATTCTCTCCTCTAGGAGTTAGCCATACTCCTGAAAAACACACTCCCCTCTTAATAGGATGACCTGAGAGGATGAGTCCCCAAAGGTTGAGGCAGGTGGATGGTGTGTGTGTGTGTGTGTGTGTGTGTGTGTGTGTGTGTTCATTAGGATGACACATATTGGAGGGACTGAAAGAAAAGAGGCATAAGGAGACACCATTGGTCAGGCTGTGAATTGGCCCAGTCATTCTGGAAAGTGATTTAGAACTGGGCTCCCAAAGTCACAAAACTAGACATACTCTTAGACCCGGTGAGTGATACTGTAACTGGGCCCGGATCCCAAAGAGATCCAAAAAAGAGAGAGGGACTCTTAGACCCGGTGAGTGATACTG
>JAJPUD010026151.1:0-16817 GCA_023553655.1 Myrmecobius fasciatus
ATATTATTGTTCTGTAAGAAATGACCAACAGGAGGATTTCAGAGAGGATTGGAGAGACTTGCATGAACTGATGCTGAGTGAAATCAGCAGAACCAGGAGAACATTATACACAGCAACAAGACTATACGATGATCAATTTTGATGGACATGGTTCTCTTCAACAATGATGTGATTCAAACCAGTTGTGCTGTGATGAAGATAGTCATATACATCCAGAGAGAGGCCTGTGGGAACTGAGAGTGAACCACAACACAGCATTTTAACGCTTTCTGTGAATATTTCCATGCATTCTGTTTTCCTTCTTAGGTTGTTTTTTGTTTTTTTTGTTTTTTCTTCTCTTTCTAGATCTGATGTTTCTTGTGCAGTAAGATAACTGTATAGATATGTATACATGTATTGTATTTTTCATATAATTTATCCTATTTAGCATGTATTAGATTACCTGTCATCTAGGGGTGGGGGGCAGAGGGAGGGAAAGAAAAGCTTGGGGAAAAAAAAAGTTTTTTTTTGCAAAGGTCAATGTTGAAAGGTCACTCATATGTTTTGCAAATAAAAAGCTTTATTAAGGATAAAAAAAAAAGGAAAAGATTGGCTAGATGGTGTCTGAGGTCTCTTCTGAGATTTTGTGGTTCTGAGATTCTCTGAAAAAGAGTTGCATATTATTTTTAGAATAAATGTTGCAGAAATTTAGAGACTCATCTTTCTTGGCCTAAAGGACCCTTATGTACATTCATTTTACATAGCTTCCCTAATGGAAATAGAGCTGTCAATTTTTACATTCGGGGCAAGTAACACAAAATTCACCCTCAATTCAGTTTTGGGAGAGAATGAAAAATGGAGATTCTGTGATCCAATAAATCAGTTACTTCCTGTATTCCCCTTACTTATCTCCCATTCCTACCCGAGGCCTCCAAAACTCCCCAGGATTGATGAATAACATTTATATTATTGGAAATCTGTTGGAAGAAGTAAAACTTCATCAATCTCATTAAGTGAATAAAAGAAAGAAATATAGTATCCATCTTTTTTAGCCTAAGAGCCACTAGAAATTAGATATTTTAAAATATATTCCCTAGAAATTTTTTCTTCAAAGTTTTATCTGGCTAGAAATATTTGAGAGAAATGGCAGCTCAATAAAGCTAAATTAATTGACTAAAAATCAATTGACTGTTTCTCATTTTTTTTAAAAAAGGTTCTAATAATTAAATTTCATTTTATTAAATTGGGAACTTTCCTCAAAACTAGTCTAAATACAAAATGATCTTGGAAGGATATAAATATTTCAAATTAATCATAAATTATTTTTAGTTAATAAAGTTTTTTTAGTTAACTTCAAAAGGTTTGTGATTTTTGTCTTTGTATTTCCAACATGGAGCACAGTGACAAAATCTTGTTGATGGTCTTCTACATATCTGCTGAGTTCATATCTGGCCTCAGACATTTGTTAACTGTGTGACCATAAGCAAATCCCTTAACCCTGTTTGTCTCAGTTTTCTCACCTGTAAAATGAGCTGGAGAAGGAAATTCCAAATCTTTCTAATGTTATTTTCCAAGAAAATAGCAAATGGATCATGAAGAGTCAGACATGAATGAAACACTTAATAACAAATACACACTTATACATATTCTTTTTTCATGATAGAACTTTCAGCGGTAGCAAAAAACCAAACCAGAATAAAAATATTCACCTAAAACTGGGTTCTGATTAACTGAGGGAATGGTTGAACAAACTGTAATATGTGAATGTAATATTATTTCATAATGAAATCTATTATTTCATAAGCCATTATCCAATTGATAAATGGTCAAAGGATATGAATAGACAATTTTCAGGTGAAGAAATTAAAACTATTTCTACTCACATGAAAAAATGCTCTAAATCATTATTGATCAGAGAAATACAAATTAAGACAACTCTGAGATACCCCTACTCACTTCTCAGATTGGCTAAGATGACAGGAAAAGATATTGATAAATGTTGGAGGGGATGTGGAAAACTGGAACACTAATACATTGTTGGTGGAGTTCTGAACTGATCCAACTATTCTGGAAAGCAATTTGGAACTATGCCCAAAGGGCTATCAAACTGCCCTTTCATTCAGCAGTGTCTCTACTGGATCTATATCCCAAAGAGATCATAAAAAAAAGAAAAGGGCTCACATGCGCAAAAATGCTTGTAGCAGCCCTTTTTGTAGTGGCAAGGAACTGGAAACTGAGTGGGTGACCATTAGTTGGGGAATGGCTGAACAAATTATGGTATATGAATGTTATGGAATATTATTATTCTATAAAAAGGATCAGCAGGATGATTTCAAAAAGGCCTGGAGAGACTTATCATGAACTGATGTCAAGTGAAATGAGAACCAAGAGAATATTGTATATAGCAACAGCAAGATTATATGATGATCAATTTTGATGGATGCAGCTCTTTTCAACAATGGGGTGATTCAGGCCAATTCCAATAGACTTGTGATGGAGAGAGCCATCTGCATTCAGAGAAAGAACTGTGGGATCTGAATGTGGATCACAACATAGTATTTTCACCATGTTTTGCTGTTGCTTCTTGCTTTTTTATTTTCTTTCTCATTTTTTTCTTCTTTTTTGATCTGATTTTTTCTTGTGTAGTATGATAATTATGGGAATATGTACAGAAGAATTGGACATGTTCAACATTATAAAAGAAATTCATTAATTCGTAATAAAAATAATGGCACTTTCAATGACTATATGAATACAACAATGAAGTTGAACTAGGAAAGCAATACATGCAAGGAATATAATAATGTCAAAGCAAACACTGAAAGGTAGCTGAATTCTGATCAATTGTAATTACTGTTCTTGGCCCCAGGGAAATAGACTTCTGTCCTGCCTGTAGAGTGATAGTGAACTAAGACATTTTTGGAATGTTGCATTGTCTGTCAATGCACTTGCAGGGCAGTTTGGTTTTGCTTAATTATTTTGTTTTTATATTTCTATTACAAGAGAGTATCAGTGTTGGGAAGATGAAGGACATTGGGAAATGATTGCAACACAGATACAAAAGACATCTAAAAATTAAAGAAAAAGAAAGAAAAAAATAAGTTACCCTCCTTCCTAATGTCTTAGAATATTTTCTAGAAGCCTTTGTTTTAGTTTTTTTTTAATTTGTATTTGTGAGGGAGTGTAATTTAGTGGAAGAAACAAATAGATTTGAAGTCAGAGAACTTGGGATTCAATCTTGGTAATTGATAGCTTTAACTTTTCTGGGTCTCAGATTCTTTATTTGTAAAGTGCTGGATTTCAAGACTTCTTCAAGCTCCTATATTCCATAATTCTATTATTCTTAAACATAGGGACTGCACAATTTTTTTCACTGCTGCATCCCTAATTATTTGGCACAATACTTCACTAGTAATAGGAACTCTGTGTTTGTTTAATGGAATATTCAAGATCATATTTCTATGCTTCAGTTTCTCTTTCATCAAAATATTTGTCACTCTGGGGTTCAGAATTGATTCATTTTTAGTTTATAGTCCACCATCACACCACTCAGTTTCTCCTTCTAAAGTATATGTAAAAATCCTTATTCAATGCTATTTATGATGAACTCTTCTTACCCATCTATTCATCCCCAAAATTGTTGCTATACCACTTTTAAAAAATTTATGTAGTACTCTTAGTACTTTCTTCACAATAACACTGCACTGTCTCATGAAAATGATCAATATTGCTAATTTCATGTTGCCATTGGGGAAACTGAGGCACAGAGAAGCTAAGGGATTTGACTAATGTCACACATTTAGAAGGTAACATTTCTAGGCTCATACCTAGGTTTTCTGACTTCCAGATCGATGGTCTTTTTTTCCCCCCGTTAGCCTAATTGCATAATAACCAAATAAATGTAAAACCATCATATAGGTGTGTGATTATGATCCTTTGGACTATGTAATCTCGAGCAAGTTTTTAAATCTCTTGCTGCTTTAGGCATTTTTCTCAGACTATAAATTTCAGAGAAGTTGCCAACCCGCATGAGAAGCAGTTTTCTCACCTGGGAATGAATTTCTTGTCTCAAGGAAAGCACAGATCCAGCTCTTCTCCCTATCTTTTTCTCAGTTGGGTTTCTATAGAAAAGAGCAGTGATTACCCCTTAAACAGTCACATCTGGATATTTTAGATGAAAACATGCTTTGGGGATATTGGTTTGTATAACTGGATTGAAGAGATACATTGTGAAAATCATGGAAGAAAGATGTAAATTAAATATGATAATGAACAGATGATTTAAAAGAGTTTAAACGTGAAGCAGATGTATATAAAACAGACACATCAACAAGAACACACTCTTCATGAAGTTTGCCTTTTATTATTGGTTAAGTGCCAGCATTCTTTCTTGTGGATGACTCCCAATCTCTTCATATGGACTTTATTCAATATTTGGAATAAGTTCTGAAGTCAGATGCCTAATTTATGAACAAACGCATAGTTCCTTATTGGCTTCAGTTAACTGGTTTAATGGTATTTTCAGGTGTTTGAATTTAAAGCAGATTTTCTCATGCCAGCACCTATCAAGAGTGCAGCATACTATATCACACTCAAAGAGTGTATGGTGAAGTCAGTGAAAACCTGTTCAACCCCTCTGTTCAATTTCTATCAATCACTGCAGTCAGTCTTCCTATCCCTGAGGTGGATCAGATCCTGGAATTGCATAAAGGAAAGTCTGATGAATCATCAAATTTCAATCAACCAATTTTAATTAAGTGCCTGATATGAGTAAGGACCTTTGCTAGATACTAGAGGGACAGAAATGAAACATGTCATGGTTTTTGCCCTCTGGAAGTTTATATTCAAACAGGCCAGATAAGATGTGCTTAAAATTATGGGGAAGAGTGGAACTTAATAAGAAAAAGACATTTCTTTAGAATGAGGGATTGTTGGTAGAGGCATGTTAGACAATGATTGTGATTCAAAAACAGAGAACACAAAGAAAACCAAAGAAAAAATGTGACTGCTCAGCTCTCCTATTTCTTGGAACATTTTTTCTAAAACTCTTTTCATTGTATATGTGAAGGAGTATATAGTTGTATAGAAAGAACACATTCAATTTTGAATTATTTGGGTTCATAGTGTTATGAGAAAGTTTGACAAGAGATGGTTACTACTAGGTAAGGAGAGGGGCTACACATGTGACTTTAGTGGAATAGAGAACGCTTGAGTGAGTTTCCTTTATTAAATGAAGCTCAGAATCTTCTCTGTTTGAAGTGTTAGGGATTTACCTAAAGTACAAGAAGAAGAGTGATTTTTTTAGTTATACAACCAGTGTGGGACTTTGAAGTCATCTCTCTACAAATTGTGCCATGCTGCTTATGAGAAATAGTAATTTATTAAGAGAAACCCATTGCCAACAAGCCTGTTGTAGAAGACTGTTGTCACCAAGGTGATGGTAGGGAGGGGGCAACAAAGTTGAATGATAATACCTAGAGTTGCAAAGAGCTCTTGGGCATTATATAGTCAAAATTAATTTTACCGATGAGGAAATCAAGACATAATGAGATTAATCTTGACTTGTTTAAATTCAAACATCACAGCCAAGACTGAACTCAGGTTCTCTTACTTCATAGCCAATCCTCTTGCCCCTACCACATGGCTTTCATTTTAGGGAGTCCTTGATAGTGATTAGAGTATTGTAAGGGAAAAGACTGAAACTAGCCAGAAAAACTATAGATTTTTCTTAAGACTATATTTAATAATTTGGTGCAGATTTGTGATTCTAAGAAATAACTTTAAAAATATATACTTTGGTGCTTCAAATTTGTTGGTACTTGTTCTAATGAGGAAATATTTACAATCTTTTAAAAAAACCAATTAAACATACTTAAGCCATGATATTAGGATCATATATTGAGAGCTGGAAAGTATACTATTACTACTTCTACTATCATCATCACCAATAACAAAATAAAAATAACATCAAGTTCAAGCCCCTCATTTTACAGATGAAGAAACTAAGGCCCAAGTGAAACATTGACCAATAAAGCACGAAATATAAAAGTTCAAACGTAGAAGAGTAAAATTCATTTCACATAATCCCCATATGACTTTATACATAATACTCTAAAACAGGATGTATCAGTCTTTAGACTTTTAATAACTAAAATAGTTTTACTCCAAGAACATCAATCTCCTTAACTACCCTACCACCACCTCCTGCTGCTGACAAGACAAGTATCATTTAGGCACCTAATATGAATTTTCTATTGAGCTTCATTGTGGTGCATAGATGATAAGAAGAAAATTCTATTCCATGGACACTTTTCTGTTATAAGTTCATATTTCAAGCTCATACAGAATAAAGTAAACTTCATCATCAAGACTGTCTTAACCGTGCTTCCAGGAATGACAGATTCACTAAAAGTCTGAACCACTATAGTGATAGTTCTGAACCTGTCAAGCAAATTAGGTGAATGAAGCCAAAGTGCTCTTCATAAATAGCCAGGAATTGAGCCTTTCTCATACTTTTTTATCTTATGGAATCCATTCATTAATTTTTTCATCTCTGCAAAGAAATATTTATTTAAAAATTGATGGAATTTCAGTACTAATCAATGAATTAATAGTGCAAGGGTAAGTGAATTACTATCTATATAAACCAGTTCTTTACATTACAAGATAAAAACACAAGTACATTTTTTGGTCATGATTTTTTTCTGTACTCACAAAGCAAAAAACAAGGCCATAAGAAACATAATTCACAATCCCCTTATATCATCTTCCAAAACAGTATTCTACTTTCTTTCTTCATTTATAAACCACTGCAGTCATGAAAAAATTATTCATATTGTCTATGCCATGTGATTGTATAGTCATTTTCTGTTGTGTTTAACTCTTTGTGACCCCATTTAGGATTTTCTTGGCAAAGATAATGGAGTGGTTTTCTATTTTTTCCCTCCATATCATTTTACATATAAGAAAACTGAGGCAAATAAAGCTAAATGACTTTCCCAGGGTCACATAGCTAGTAAATGAACAAGGCTAGATTTGAAATCAAGCATACTTCCTAATGAAATTCCCAAAACTATTTTATAGACCTGTAAAACTAATAGCAAAATTCATATGGAGAAACAAAAGATCAGACATCTCGAGGGAAATAATGAATAAAAAAGGTGGGGAAAAGGGGGCCTATCAGTATAAGATCTCAGATTGTAGTAAAAAGCAGTAATTGTTAAGACAATTTGGTTCTCCAATTGATAAATGGTCAAAAAATGTGAGTAGGTATTTTTCAGATGAAGTAATTAAACTATATGAATGCAGATCAAAGCATACTATTTTCATTTTGGAGGATTATTTTTTCTTTCTTGTGGTTTTTCCTTTTTGTTCCGTTTATTCTTTCACAACATAACTAAGGTAGAAATATGTTTACATAATTATACATATATAACCTATATTAGATTTCCCCAGCTTGGGAGTTGGAGAATGGGGGGAAGAAGGCAAAAAAAATTTGGAATTGAAAATATTATTTAAAAAGAATGTTGAAACTATCTTCACAAGTAATTGGAAAAAATAAAATTCTATTTAAAATATAATTTGTACTGATTAAAAAAAGAAGTCTCTCAGTAGAACACAACACACAAAAACAATCAAATATGGTAATGGAAACATAGTATTTACCAAACCCCAAAACCCAATTAATAAGGAAAAGATTCAGTATTTGACAAAAAACTATTGGAAAAACTGGCCATAGTTTTGCAAATATGAAATTTAGACCAACAGCTCAACTATATGCCAAGATTAGCTCAAAATGGATAGATACAAAGGTCACATAATAAATAAAATAATGAGATGAGCAAGGCAGAAATTACTTTAGATCTGTGGATAGAGGAAAAGTTCATGACTGAATAAGTCAAAGAGAAGATAACAAGATAAAATTGAACATTTTTGCAATGGACATAAAATAAATGAACAAGATTTTTGCAGCAAAAATTTATTTTATGAAAGCATATTAAACATTTTTAAAGATGAAAAAAGTTGTGAAAAAACTGATTAAGTCTGGATGTTTATTAGAACATACCCTTTTCACTTTCTTTTTCTTGCTTCCCCTCACCTACCTTTCAGAAATGTGAAAATGTGTTTTTGCATGACTTCATAAGAGAGAAGATAGTAGGAGATAGGATCAAGAGCATATGGAAAGAAATTGAATTTGGCAAGATGTATAAACATCTTATTATTAAAGACTGAAGAAAAGGAAAAGAGAATGAAAGATGACACTCAGGGTTTTTGAGAATGGAACAAACATTAAGTACATACCATATGCTAGGCACTTTATAAATATTATCTCATTTGAATCTTATAATGATCTTGGATGATCATTATTATTGTCCCTATTTTACAATTGAGTAAAGAGGCAAAGACTGGCCGAAAGTCACACAACTACTAAATGTCTGAGACCAGTTAAATTCAGGTGTCCCTGACTCCAGATTCAGCTTTATTATTAAGACAAGGGGAAGGGAAAAAGAAGGTACTTATATCAAAGGCCTCAAATTATTTTAAAATTAAATAACAGGAAAAAATTTCAGTGAAAGCCAAGGAGGTAGTGAAAGGCTTGAGGAGAAAAGGGAAAGTTTAGAATAGCTTCTGTAAGGAATAGGAAGAGGAATCAAATGGTGATGACTGAGGATCTAGGTGAGATTAGATAACATATGTATGTGAAATGCCAAAAACTTGGTTTCATGATTTCCTCCTATGCTTGGTATCAGTCCCTTTTTTAGAGCAATGACTTGATTTTTCTGCTTCAACTTGTATTTTTAAGGTCTTCTAACAAGTGAACAGCTAATATTTAGGAAGTTGTGATTTAGAAGTAAAATCTATGCTTTCTAAAAATGCAGAGATGTATATAATATCACATAAGAACTTAGTGGAAACTTCTAATGCAGCTATTTATCAAGCTTTTAAAGGTCAGTGGAAAAAACATGCCTCATACTTAGCAGAATCGTTTCTAAATAGCTATCCTTTTTGAATAATTTAGTGTGTTGAAACTGATTTATATTTCTTTCAAAGTCATTCCATTTTCATAATGTATGTTCTGGGGAAAGGGGTATAGTGCCTTTAAAATCCAGAAATATATATGAGTGATCTAGAAGCCTACTGGAGCTGTTAGTAAGGAGACCAATCACCTCTTACAAATAATCAGAAAACATTTTCTAAAAGGAGGAAGAGCCCCTTTCTTTTGAAAGGAGAAAAGCATCCTCTTCTCTTTCTTTCAAAGAGGCACATCACAAGAAATTATTTCAATGATTCATTCATATCCTTAATGTCATTCTTTCTTAAAAGATAAATTTTCTATCTCATGCAAAGAGATACTAAAAAGATAGATGGAAATCCAAGCAACATGATGGAAATAACACTAGAATCAAGAATGTGTCAAGTTTGAAGTCTGATTCTGCAACTTATTTGGATTACTCCTTACTAGGGCAAGGAAAGGTTCATAGATGAACACTAGGATCATTTCTAGTTCTGAATCTGATTCTGGTATACCAAGGTGTAGTTGGGTTATAACATGTTTTGGTGCAGTGTTCCCAAATCTGATGTAATTGAAAGCTCTTCATGTATTCAATTATTCTCTTTATCATGTTATGTGACTTGAATAATGGGGAAATAATTTTAGGAGACTCAGAACTGAAGATGACTCAAAGGAAAAAGGAAAGATAGATGAGAGATAGTATATTACCAAAGATAACTTTCTTGAGATGAGATGGTTTTAAAAAATACATTCAGCAACATATTTGAACAGAAAAAGATGGATCAGGCTATTTGTAGCAGTTATCTGTTTGGGTTAAATTACCATTTCATGTAGCCTAAGTGGGGTAGTGCTACAGAAGCTAGAACATTAGACTAGACTTGGAATCAAGAAGACTGGAGTTCAATATTTCTTAATCATTTACTAATTATGTGACCCTAGATAAGTTATTTTGTCTTAGCCTTAGTTTTCTCATCTATTGAATGAAGATTAGGATAGCATCTACCTTATTAAATGAGATAACATATGTAACATACTTTGCAAGCCTTAAATAAATACTAGGTATTATTTCCATTGTGATTATTAGTTTTATCTTCTTCTTACCTATTTTCCTAATTTACACTCATCCTGAGTTCTAAAAAAGTCAAGATGTATGTTTTGATATTTCCTTATTAATTAATAAAAGTTAATAAATGAGAACATCTCTCATTATTTTAATTGAGTCAGATTTATAAGAATACAAATCATTCCCCAATTGATAAATGAGTTAAAGGATATGAACAGGAATTTTTTTCATATGAAAAATTAAATCTATAGTCATATGAAAAAATGCTTTAGGGACAGCTAGGTGGGGCAGTGGATAGAGCACCAGCCCTGAAGTTAGGAGGACCTGAGTTCAAATCTGACCTTAAGAAACTTAACACTTCCTAGCTATGTGACCCTGGGCAAGTCACTTAATCCCAATTGCCTCAGCGAAAAAAAAAAAAGAAAAAGAAAAAATTGCTTTAATTACAATTCATTAGAGAAGTGCCAATCAAAACAACTCTGAGGTACCACATCATACCTTTCAGATTGGCTAATACAATAAAAAATGATAAATGTAGGAGAAAATGTGGGAAAACTGGAACACTAAGGCACTGTTCGTGGAGTTGCGAACTAATCCAACCATTCTGGAGAGCAATTTGGAACTATGCCCAAAGTAGGTCTGTATCCCAAAGAGGAAAAAGGATACAGGGACCCACATGCCCTAAAATACTGATAGTAGCTCTTTGTGGTAGCAAAGAAATGGAAATTGAAGGGAAACCCATCAATTGGGGAATGATTGAACAAGTTGTAGCATATGGTTGAAATGGAATACTATTTGTTCTATAAGAAATGATGAGCAGTTGGATAGACTTATTTGACCTGATATTGAGTGAAGAAATCAGAACCAGGAAAACACTATATACAGTAACAGCAACATTGTGTGATGATAAACTATGATAAACTTAGCTCTTCTCAACATTACAATGATCCAAGACAATTCCAAAAGACTCATGATGTAAAATGCTGACAACATCCAGATAAAAACTACAGAGTCTGAATGCAAATTGAAGAATACTGTTTTCACTTTTTGTTTTTTCTTTCTTATGTTTTTTTATCCCTTTTGTTCCAATTGTTCTTTCACAACATGACTAATATGAAAATATGATAGATGTTATTATACATGTATATTCTAAATCAGATTGCTTGCTGTCTTGGAGAGGAATAAAAATTTGCAACTCAAAATCTTATAAAAGTGAATATTGGAATCTATCTTTACATGTAATTGGAAAATATTAAATACCATTAAATGAAAAATAATCAAGTAGCTCTGAGGCTCAACTCCAGTTTCTAAATTGTTATTTAAGAAATTGGGAAAAAACATTTTTCTTTCCTTTCTCTCTCTCTCTCTCTCTCTCTCTCTCTCTCTCTCTCTCTCTCTTTCTCTTTCTCTTTCTTTCTTCTTCTCTTCCCAGTATACATACACACACACACACACATATATATATATATATATATATTTATACACATACATATACACACATATATGTATTATCCTTTCCTAGGCTTAAATACTATTAAATAACAATATAATCAACCATAAAAGATATAGATAATTGCTTATTATATATCAGTTATGAAAAAGATCATAATCCAAATCACCTTTAATCAATTCTTTAATTTTTCAGTTTAGAAACATAGTCCCACTATTTAATTCTCTAAAAATATCAATTAAAGTCTCTTCTTATTTCTTCTCAAAATAAGCATCAAATTCAGTGATCTCATGAAATAATTTCTTTGTCCTTTTTTCTGCTTTTTCTACAGATTTCACAATTAATAGTATCTCTAACCTGGCACTTAAATTCCTAGTCTTTTCAAGGACTCCTCAAATTAAACCATCATTGTACAAATTCCATTACTTATTAAAAATACAGCAACAGTATCTACAGTCTCTAATAGAAAGACTATTGAGGGTGATATTACATTTTGATAGTGAAGGAAAGTATCCCAAGTGCTGTGCTAGAACCCAGCAAACATTAGGAATATCAGAAAAAAAGACCTTCCATGCATTATATGGAAACTTGATAGAGGAGAATTTATGAAAATACAATGATAAGAATCATGAATTATGACTAGTTTATGGCTGGGTTGTATGTTTTTGGCAGAATGAAGAAAGTACCTATATTAAGAAGATTATATACTCCTAAAAGTGTTTGAGTAAAGGAATTAAGTTTAATGGTAAATAGTGGAAGCATAAATTTATAATAGCTAGTACTTTTTTTTTACAAAGCAACATACATGTTTTCTTATATTATCCATACAAAAAATGTAGTTGTTATTCTCATTTTCCAGAAAAAAAGAAACTGAAATGGAGGGGAGTTAAATGTTTTGCTCAGAGTCACACTGTTAGTAAGGGAGGATCAGATCTTCCTAACTCCAGGTCCAACATCTCTACCCTCTGGGTCACTTAGTTGCCTGATCTCATAGCAAGAATGTTATATTTATAATGAGCAGAACTACCACATCACTGGACTTCTACTACTACAAAGCACAGAGATTATTTGTCTCTATCTGAAAGGCAAGGCTTTTTTATTCTGATAGCACTGAAATCTTGAGCAAGTGTCACTCACTTAGAATCCAGTATTTCTGAGGACATTTGTCCTGGACCTACCCAAAATGAGCAGTTCACAAGGTCTAGATCTCTTTATATGGATTCCTGAAGAGTGTTTATACTTACAAAATCTCATCAGAATATGACTTTCAAAAGCACATTTAAATAAAACAGAATGAATTTTTTAGACTAACATCTATAATAGTTCTCCATATAGAGAAGTAGAATATAATTAAATTTGCACAAATATTGTATGTGGCAATTATTGTTTCTTCTTTATGTTCTTTCACCATGCAATTTTTTGGACAAACCTAATTTTTAACTTAATTTTAATTTCATAACTGCTTTTAGTTCTTCTACAGGAAATGCATAAAACTGATAAGATTAGTTTTCATAAATCCAACAAAATGTCAACTAAAATATTATGTTTCCTGACCTTATCTCCATAATTAAATTGCAGTTGTAGATACTTACCAAAGTGGAGATTCTTGAAGTTACTGAGTTGGGGACAGGGAAGGGAGAATGGAAGAGAAAAAGAGGGGGTTGTATTTAGTAAACTCAGGGGCATTTAATTGATGGTCAAGTCAGGGCTGATATGAAACAAACTATAATAAAAGATCCTAAAGAGAAAACAATGTTTAAAATAAAATTATCATTCTAGTTCTCTAAGGTTCCTATGAAGTTAGAAGCTTACATTATGCAAAAATGGATGTGTGTATCTATATATCTTCAAAATACTTCTTTTTGCTAGAGGCATTTGGCATTAAGCAACTTGCTAGTAAATGTTAAATGTCTTAGGCAGGATTTGAACTCAGGTTCTCCTGACTTCAGGGCTGGTACTTTATCCACTGTGATAACTAGCTGCCCCTTCAACATTTTTTAAAAATTTCATCTTCATTATGAACAACCAATCTCTCTCACAACCAAAGATAAATAATTTGCCCAGGGTCACAAAGTTAGTAAACATCTAAGACTGGATTTGAATTCAGGTCCTTCCTACTGTACTACTTAGCTGTGTAATATGTTCTTTATCACGGTTGCAAGTCTAAACAAATAACAAAACAATAAACTAAACCTTGATTTGTAGCATTTGCTGATTTCTAAGATATAAACTGATCTCATTGAAAATTCAACTAATCAGCTCCAGTACCACTCTGCTTCCAAATCTAAATACAAAGACTTGAAAACTAAACTTGTAATGCTACCACACTGAAAAATTAGTATTGTTTTTATTGGATTAAACCAAGACCAACACCCCGTATAGACAAAATAACACACTGCCTAAATTTTACTAAGAGTGTATGTAACACAAAATGCTTCCTGCTCCATGATATTCCCCTCACTTTGCTAGAGTATCCCTTTCTACTTGGCCTCGTATTAGAGAAACAGCTCAGGGTCAGGGAGCAAAGATAAGAGCATCATCCTTAGAATGTTACTGTCAAGGGAAGAAGCATATGTAACACGTATTGGATGTCAAATCCCTGGATCTGGCTGTGAATCCTGATGCTGTCTCTTAATACTGTTTGGCCTTGGGCAAGTTATTTGGGCTCTCCTGTTCTCAGTTTTCTCATAAAATGAGGAATATAGACTAGACAATCTTGAAGATCTCTTAGTACTCTAATCCTTTGTTGCTTTTAGAGGTAATTAGGTTAGGTGATATAAAATAGAGCGCTAGAGGCAAGAAAATGTGAGTTTAAATTCAACTTCAAAAACTTAATGTGTGACACTGAGAAAGACACTAAACTTTAGTTTCCTCAACTATAAAAGGAGAACAATAATAAGGTTACATTGTGAGAATCAAATGAGATACTATTTTCAATGCACAGTACTTGGCACATAGTGGAGGTGTAATAAATGTTGGTTTCCTTCCTTTGGAGCCTATGAAATAGGAGGCATAAAAATTAGCAAAATGTTCATGTCAGGGGGAAGAGGTCCATTAGACTTTTAAAATTAGCATATTATTGATTATGAATAGTGAGTTTAGCAAGTTGAGAGTTTGACCATTAAGAACACAAAACTTAAGAGATAGAGTAGAAACCAAGATGGAAGGAAATGCCTTAGAAATTTACTTGTGTAAAAGGGTTGGGTGAGAGAAAGACAGCATAAAGACATGAGGGCAGAAAGGACAGATGTAAAAAGATTTAAAGAGATACTTAATAGTGGAATGCATCTATTTCTTGAAAATTTAGACGGTTGTAAGGGGCAATTTTATATCTCTAGATGCTTACTTGCATAAAATAGAGAAAGAAAACATCAACGAATTGGGCTTATTATTAAAAAAAACTAGAAAAAGAACAAATTAAAAACCCTCAATTAAATACCAAATTGGAAATTCTAAAAATAAAAGGAGACATTAATAAAATTGAAAATAAGAAAACTATTGAATTAATAAATAAAACTAAGAGTTGGTTCTACTAAAAAACCAACAAAATAGATAAGCCTTTAGTTAATTTGATAAGAAAAAGGAAAGAGCAAAATCAAATTGTTAGTCTCAAGAATGAAAAGGGAGAACTTTCCTCCAATGAAGAGGAAATTAGAGCAATAATTAGGAGTTACTTTGCCCAACTTTATGCCAGTAAGTTTGATAATCTAAATGAAATGGAGGAATATCTACAAAAATATAGATTGCCCAGGTTAACAGAAGAGGATATAAACTATTTAAATAGTTCCATATTAGAAAAAGAAATAGAACAAGCTATTAACCAACTCCCTAAGAAAAAATCTCCAGGGCCAGATAGATTTACATGTGAATTCTACCAAACATTCAAAGAACAATTAATTCCAATACTATATAAACTATTTGAGAAAATAGGGACAGAAGATATACTGCCAAATTCCTTCTATGAGACCGATATGGTGCTGATAGCTAAACCAGGGAGGGTGAAAACAGAGAAAGAAAACTATAGACCAATTTCCCTAATGAATATTGATGCAAAAATTTTAAATAAGATATTAGCAATGAGATTACAGAAAGTCATCCCCAGGATAGTACACTATGACCAAGTAGGGTTTATACCAGGGATGCAGGGCTGGTTCAATATTAGGAAAACTATCAGCATAATTAATTATATTAATAACCAAACTAACAAAAACCATATGATTATCTCAATAGATACAGAAAAAGCATTTGATAAAATCCAACACCCTTTCCTATTAAAAACACTAGAGAGTATAGGAATAAATGGGCTTTTCCTTAAAATGATCAGTAGCATCTATTTAAAACCATCAGCAAGCATCATATGTAATGGAGACAAACTCAAACCATTTCCCATAAGATCAGGAGTGAAACAAGGCTGCCCACTGTCACCATTACTATTTAATATTGTATTCGAAATGTTAGCTTTAGCAATAAGAGAAGAAAAAGAGATAAAAGGAATTAGAGTAGGTAATGAAGAAACCAAATTATCACTCTTTGCAGATGACATGATGGTATACTTAGAGAACCCTAGAGACTCAACTAAAAAACTACTAGAAACAATTCACAACTTTAGCAAAGTTGCAAGATTCAAAATCAATCCACATAAATCATCAGCATTTTTATATATTACCAACAAAGTTCAGCAGCAAGAGATACAAAAAGAAATTCCATTCCAAATAACAGATGTTAGGATACAATATTTGGGAATCTATCAGCCAAGGAAAAGTCAGAAACTATACAAACTAAACTACAAAACACTTTCCACATAGAACTGTGAATGGATCCAACCATTCTGGAGAGCAATTTGGAGCTATGCTCAAAAAGTTGTCAAACTGTGCATACCCTTTGACCCAGCAGTGTTTCTACTGGGCCTATATCCCAAAGAGATCTTAGAGGAGGGAAAGGGACCCACATGTGCAAGAATGTTTGTGGCAGCCCTTTTTGTAGTGGCTAGAAACTGGAAACTGAAGGGATGCCCATCAATTGGAGAGTGGCTGAATAAATTATGGTATATGAATGTTATGGAATATTATTGCTCTGTAAGAAACGACCAGCAGGACGATTTCAGAGAGGCCTGGAGAGACTTGCATGAACTGATGCTGAGTGAAACAAGCAGAACCAGGAGATCATCATACACAGCAACAACAGTATTACATGATGATCAATTCTGATGGACATGGCTCTCTGCAACAAAGAATTGTCTCAAACCAGTTCCAATTGTTCACTGAAGAAAACCATATACACCCAGAGAGAGGGAAATGAAATATGGACCACAA
>JAJPUD010026152.1:0-16817 GCA_023553655.1 Myrmecobius fasciatus
TTCTTGAGGACAGGGATTGTATTTTGTCTTTTTTTTTTTTTTTTGGTATGCTCCAGGCTCAACATAGTGACAGACACACAGTAGGCAATTAATAAATGGTTATTCACTCAAGTCTTATGCTTCTCCAAGTCTTTCTTTCAGGGGTCCCAGAATTTGTTTAATCCATCAGAATAAAGGATGACCAAAACACAATTTAGGCCTCAAAAATAGCTTAGCACAATTTGAGGGTAAATAATTAAACATCTCATCATCCCATTCTGAAAACTTGCTGATTATGAAATCTTTCCCTTTTTCTATGCATTTTATTAAATACTGGAAGTTAGAGTTAAATATTTTAAAAATAAAAATTTAAATTTTAGAAGCATGCTCTTAGATGCATATTCTTTTACCTAACACTCATTCTCCTTCCTAAATCTTTGCCTTCTCTCCAGATGATTTTTTTTTTCATGGCCCAATCTTCCTCGTGTTCTTTTGTGTTACTTATTTTTAAGCAAGAAAGAACCATGATGAAAGAATGGCAGAAATAGTGACTACTTCCAACTCTAAAAAACAGTATGATCTATTGCTATTTCCATTTTGCTATTGATAATTGTTAATGTTGAGTATCAGGATACTTTAGCCCTCATGGCCTTTGAGTAGTGCACTGTCCTTAATGTTCTTTAAGAAATTGTAAAAAGTAAGCAATACTATTTCAACACTTGTTCAGTTAGCATTTTTACCCTCCACAAATATTTATTAAGTACCTAACTATTTACAGATAATTCACTGTACTAGGTGTTATATAAAAGTTCAGTTATTTGGATGTAGAGATATGTAGCTATAGATAAGATAATAACATAAATATAGATGTAAAACTACATACAGTATACCAATATATGTGATATATGAATAAATTATCAATGTCAATCTATAGATAGATAGATAGAAATACATACATGTGCACATAAAAATAAGTGTGGTAGGTAATTCCAAAAGAAAGTATTTTTTTAAAAAACTTTTTAAAAGATTGTACTTATGCTAATAAAAAATAAGAAGTCATACTTATTGTTCTGAGCTAGGCTTAATTATGGCAAATTTAGTCATATATGATCATGATTATAATGAAATAAAATATATGTAGGTTATATAGCATTTAACAAAATGAGAGTTACTTAACATTAATATGAAAAAGATTCAAAGATTTTGCATGTTTCAGTCTATAACAACTTCCTTTGCCTCTGCACTTGCAATAGTGGTACATTTCTTCAGAAATAGATTTGTGCTATGGTTTATGTACTTAAGCTAACATGAAGCTATATCACCATTTTGTGAAAGTCTCCTAGATCTTAAAATATTGAAGAATGTTTCATGCATGAAACCCAAATGTATTATAGTTAAAATTCAAAATCTCAATTACTCATATGCAACAAAATTTGCAAGTACCCACAAGACCTTCATTAATGGAAAAGCATTTATTTGAATAACTCAGCATTATTCTATAGCCACAAGAAATAAAGGAAAAGAATAAAAATTTTTATCCCAAACAGAAAAAAGTTCAAGCTTTAATATATAAATCAAGTTAAATTTTCAATGAATGATAAAAATTGGATAACAAATTTGAAGCAATCCTTAAAAAAAGTTATTTGAACATGCATTTAGGAAATATTAAACAAAAAAGGAAAAGTAAATAAATGCAGTTATAAAATAAATCAATTAAATAATTTCCAACATGTATTCTTTCTTTTTCCCCCCCTGAGGCAATTGGGGTTATGTGACTTGCCCAAGGTCACACAGCTAGGACATGTTAAGTGTCTGAGGCCAGATTTGAACTCAGGTCTTCCTGAATTCAAGGCTGGTGCTCTATCCACTGTGCCACCTGGCTGCCCCACCAACATGTATTCTTGATGTTTTTTACTCTTGTTGAATTTAAAAGGAAATAAATGAAAGAATAAAGATCACCAAATTTCAAAAGGTTTCAAAGCATGCAAATTTTAAAGAGATTTCAAATAGCAATGACAAGAAAATGAGAAAGAAGTGAATTAATAGAATATAGACTGAATCTTGCACTTCCCTTGATTTCAAAGTTATTTGAGTGCAGAGAGGGAATTAAAAAAAAAATGACCTGCAAACACATTGTTCTCTTGCTTAGAGGTAAAATGATAAAGACCAGTAGGTTTCTATTTAAAACTGTCTGAACCAGAGTAGGTTAAAAGAAGTATAGAGAAAAGTTTGAGGTAGGGGGTGATGGAACAAAAGATGTCTATCTGGAAAAGGAAATAAAACTTATGAGAGAGGTATATTTCTATAGTGAGAAACACAATTATATAATTGGTTTTATCTAGGGAAGTAGGCATCCAGAAGATTACCTTTTTAAAATTGTGTCTGTATCTTATCCCCCAAAGAGGAATACATGAGTCCATAGAGTCAACCAATACCTGGGGAGAAACAAGATGCATAAATCCAGAATTAAGGCAACCTAACCTTAGAAGTGATGAGGGATTATGGTAAGGATAGGAAGCAATAAAGTCTCATGACTACAGAAGACCTCTTCTATAAAATAATGTGAATTCCTTCATGCAATGATATTTCCAAGAATGAGACAGAAAAGGTGATAAAAATATAAATAAAGGAAAGGGCATAAGGGTGAGAAGACAAATGTAATAGCACAGAAATGGCGTGGAAGAAGGAATTCAAATTTAATACTGCAGAAACTTTACCTCTAATAGCTGACATTAAAAGAACAAAAAAGACATGCATGGACATGGACATAATACAAGAATGTGAGAATAAAATTTGGAGCAGCCTTAAAGTTAAATCAACATGAGGAAGGAAAAAAGTAAAGGACAACTTTCTCCCGGGAAGTTACCAAAAATGGTACTTGAGAGGTGAGGGGAGGGAAAAAAAAAAAAAAAAAAAAAAAAAAAAGAAACATTGAACCATATGCTTATCTGATAAAAGAAAGACAATAATAATAATAAAGAGAATGGGAGTAATAAACACAAATAGTAACAAAGTAATTATGCCTGGCAAATGTGGAGGTATAAGGATATAGTATCTATTTTTATTATAGTAATTATTTCTTTTAAAAATATATTTTTATATATAGAAGTTACTTTGTTGCATTTTATGACCTAAAAGTACTTCATTGTATTCCAATCTCAAGCTTGGATGATTTGATTATCCTAAAGTAGGTGTGGCGTCTATGAGGTGGAGTTGACAGGAATGAATTGTAATGTAGGTGATGTTAATTTTGTGGTTGAAGTGAGGGAAAAAATATACAAAAGGAGAGTAAGAGTAAAGTGAATGGATGAACAGATATAGTACTCCATGACTAAAGTACTTCTAGGAACATTAGGGGAGTTCTTTCAAATGAGGATAGTATGGATTCCTTAACAGACTTGTAGGATTAAAGAAATGAATAGGAAGAGTTAAAATATTTTTTAAAAAAACTGATATCTCTGACTAGTAGGATAGAAGATTCACTTGTAACAATGTATTTCGTTCAAAAGCTTTTTATTTTATTTTTCCCCCATTTTTCTCTATACCTTGTTGATTTAACAGATCTGATAGGTCATCCCCCTAACCCACTTTTTTCCCTAATTTGTTTGTAATATGACCTTTTACACATTGATCATGAATCCATTTGGAGTTTGCCTTGATATAAAATGTGAAATGAAAAAATATGACATTTATTAATATAAACTTCATTTATAAAATATTTTAAATATTTTAATATATATTAATTATATATAATATATATTATACTTACTTCATTTTCATTCTATTTCCTTCATTCTATGTATATATTATATATGCACATATTTCTCAATTTAAAAATGAAATATCTTTTATAGATATGTCTGGATAAGTGAATTTAAACAATTAGTAGATACCTACACTCAAATCTGCTGCCATTATAGCTTTCACCATAACAACTAATTTGATACAGTACAAAGAATATTTCTATACTATCAAAATGGTAACACTGCTTCTACTGGGCTTGTATCTCAAAGAGATCTTAAAGGAGGGAAAGGGACCCACATATGCAAAAATGTTTGTGGCAGCCCTTTTTGTAGTGGCAAGAAACTGGAAACTGAATGGATGTCCATCAATTGGAGAATGGCTGAATAAATTATGGTATATAAATGTCATGGAATATTATTGTTCTATAAGAAACGACCAGCAGGATGATTTCAGAGAGGCTTGGAGAGACTTGCATGAGCTGATGCTGAGCAAAATGAGCAGAACCAGGAAATCATTATACACGTCATCAACAAGACTATATGATGATCAATTCTGAAGAACATGGTTCTCTTCAACAACGAGATGTTTCAAACCAGTTCCTATTGTTCAGCAATGAAGAAAGCCACATATAATCAGGGAGTGAAATGGACAAAAACCTGGACCCCATCTCTGGGCCTTGGACTTTCTCAAAAGTATTTGCTCTATCTTTTGTGGGTCAGGAGTCCTTTGAGCACCTGAAAAATGTTTGCTTAACTAAGTCAGGTCAATGGTCAATGCATGTAGATGTTTTTCATTGTGTTCCCCACATCCTGTTATCTCCCCATTGTAAGAGAGATGTCAATGTTTAATGTCAAATGTAACCAAGGAAGCAGCAAATGTGATTAAAGGTGTGCCCCTCCCAAGCCTCGGGGCTGATTTCTACTAGCCTGTCTAGAGAGGTCAGTCACCAGCCCACTAATAAAAGCTTTCAAAATCCAAATTATTTTTGGCTGTCCTGTATTTTCTTGCCTAAGCTATTTCAGGCCTGTGGGATCTGAGTGTGGACTACAACATAGCATTTCAATGCTTTCTGTTAATGTTTGCTTGACTTTTGTTTTCCTTCTTAGATTTTTTTTTCTCTTTCTAGATCTCATTTTTCTTGGACAGAAAGATAACTGTATAGATATGTATACATATATTGATTTATTATATATTTTAACATCTTTAACATGTATTAGACTATTTGCCATCTAGGGGAAGGGGTAGGGGGAAGAGGGAAAAATTTGGAACAGAAAATTTTGCAAAGGTCAATGTAGAAAAATTAATCATATGTTCTGTAAATAAAAAGCTTTAATAAAAGTAAAAAATAAATAAATAAAAAATGGTAACACTGCTTACAATATGTCAAAAAGCTGACCTCTTGGTTTTTCATTTTTCTTCCTTCCTGGCATCTTCAGCAAGGGGTAAAAACAGATGCAAATCTAGATGAAGATTAGATTTTCTCAAGCCTTGAGGCACTGCTTCCCAAAACACATTTCCATACAGCTGGAAGAGGAGGAAGAAAGAAAGGTACTATGAAATTATACTGTTTCTTTTTAAGTTCAGAAGTACCCTGAATTGCTAATTTTCTTCCTGTAATGCTTACTACTGTCCTTTGGATCTTGGAAGAAAAAAATATAGTAGAGATAGAAGGTTTCTCACTTAAGCTGATTCAAAGAAATGATTATACTACACCTCAATTTGTGAAATTCACATTTAGACATTTAAATGGGACCTTAAACTAAACGTTTTTTTGAAAATGTTCAGTTAGTGGTAAGACAATAGGGGAATGGAAAAAAAGAGCAGAAGATGATGGTCATAATTAGGTACATGAAAATTAAAGTATGTATTTTTGAGAGGAGAGAAACATTTGGGCTTAAGTGACTTGCCCAGGATCATACAGCTAATAAATGTTAAATGTCTGAGGTCTTCCTGATTCCAGGGCAATTATGTATTACATTTCACTAGGAGTATGTGTCATATATGTATATGATAAATGTGGAAATATGTTCAGAATTATACATGTTAACTTATATTGGATTACTTACTCGCTAGGGGAGAGAGATGGGGAAGAAGGAGGGAAAAATTTTAGAACACAAAGTTTTGCAAAGGTGAATGATGAAAAAAACTATTTTTGCATGTATTTTTTTTTATTTGAGGCAATTGGGGTTAAATGACTTGCCCAGGGTCACACAGCCAGGAAGTGTTAAGTGTCTGAGGCCATATATGAACTCAGGTCCTCCTAACTTCAGGAATGGTGCTCTATCCACTGCACCACCTCACTGCCCCATCTATTCTGAAAATTTAAAAAAAAAAAGCTATTATTAAAATTTTTAGAGGAAGTATATGTGAATAAGTATACTTATATATGTGTATACAGGCACATATATGAATGAATGTTCCTGCTACTATAAAGCTGCCTAAATCCATTTCACATGCTAAGTTTTCTTATTTGATTTAGGAAAACCATTACTACATATCTCGGTTCTTTTCAGTCAATAAACATTTATTAATATCTACTAAAGGCCAGGCAATGTGCTAAGGCTGTTGACACAAAAAGGCAAAAGAAAATCTTTACTTGCAAGGAACTTACAATCCAATATGGGAGAAAAAAATTAAAGCAAATAAGTAGAAAATAATTAACAAAATGAAGGCACTAGAATTAAGAAGGATGGCAAAATATAGAAATGAAGCTAGAATTTAAATGACATTATAGAAGTCAGCACATAGAAATGACTTAGGAGAGCATTTTTTTCTAATCAAATAAAATATTACAATTTTTGTTGCATTTTGATATAGGAGTTAATATTTTATCTTATCAATGGGAATAACCTTTACAGGGATGCAGCTATATATTCCTTCTCGTTTTCCTATATATTCCTTCTCATTTTCTATGATTTTTTCCCCATCCCATCAATATACCACAAATTTTCCACAGAAAACCGAGTTTTCCTGTTTTATATGTGTGTATATATGTATATACACACACATGTATATTTGTATATATGTGTGTATGTATATGTATGTGTATATATAAATGTAATAAGATACCAGTGAATCATATGGAAAGGCCATTGATTATTTCTCAATGAATGACAAATCTTTCATTTATGGAAATATAATCTTTGATGATGCCCTTTGTACCATGACTTTTGTGCAATTCCTCACTGGTCATGTTAAATAATGCCTGTTTACAGGGACCATGTTTCCTTATGTAATGCTTCTCATGATCCTCAATTTTAATTGTTTGGAAATTGTAGTGTCATTCCATTACTGTCAGTCAAGAAAACATTCATTAAGAACTGTTTTGTGCCAGACACTATGGTAAGGGTAGGGATGTGAAGAGAGAACAAAAAAAAAAATCCCTCTTCTCAAGGAGCTTTAAGCCAAAGAACATGATCTTTTTTCATTTCCTTTTCCAATCAATCATTTTAGATGTATTTATTGTATGTTCTATAGGTCATACATTAAACTAGGCATGATTCAAAGACAAAAATGAAAGTCAATTCATGGGGCTTATATTCAATTTAGGGACACAATAGCTGCAGAGATAATTATGTCAATAAATATTTTAAAAAGTTTGAGGGGCTTGGGAGAATAAATAATACCAGAGAAGATAAATGTGGAATCTATTGCAGGGGAAAATCTATTGAAGAAGGTAATACTTGACTTGAGATTTAAACGAAATTTAGGATTCTAAGAGGTGGAGGCAGAGGGAGAATATCAAGTGGTGTGGAGTCAAGATGAAAAGCATCAATTTGTCTGAATAATGGAGTTAGTGAAAGAGAACTTATGTACAGTAAAAGAATAAAGATAAGTGAGAGATAAGTTATGAAGTGTGTTAAGTTGGCATCCAGAGGATTTTGTATTTAATTCTAGAGGAAATAGGGAGTCAGTGAAGCTTTGTACGCAAGGGAATAGGATGGTTAGATGTATTTTGGTATCTATATGAGTGAAGGATTAGGAAGGAGAGAAAAGGCAAACTACCAAGTAAGCTGTTCATTGTTATGAAAGGAATAGACTCTTTAATATTGTACAAATATGGATTCAAGTACTTTGTCTTAAATAGGCTAGTGATTTCTAAATTTAAGGAATATCAATGTTATTTCAAGATCACCCAAAATATTGTTTTACATTAATTGTACCTACTGGGTACAATGCATTGTGTTAGGTTCTAGAGTTAGAACAAAGAAATAAGACACACCACTAGTCCGTAGTGAGCAGTAATCTATTAAAGAATAAATAAATTTCAATGTAACTATAAGAATTTATAATATGGTAAATTAATAGGAGAAACTTGACATGTTATATGAGATTTCAAAACAGAATTCACTTAGAATCGAGGTGATCAAGAATATCAACAACAAAATTTTAGATGACAGAATAATGAGTCAAAAAGGTCTCAACAATCTGGTATGATGGAGTAATATGATTATTTTTAATAAAAGTAAAAATAAAATAATGCATGTGAATGCATAAATGCATAATTGGAGAGTAGTTTAGAGGTGTTTGTTTTAAAGGACCTGGGTTATTTAGTTGACTAACTGTTCAATAGATGTTAATATGGCATGTTATCAAAATAGTTATGCAATTTTAGACTTCAAGAAGAAAGGTAAAGTGTATAGATCTTAGAGTGATAGCCATATTGTAGTCGGCCTCCTAACTGAGAGCATTGCATTTTGTTCTGAGTCACTTTTTTTTTTTTTTTTTTGGAAAGTCATTGATAAGACGGAGTGCATCCAGAGCAGACAATTACTATGGTGAATGGCCTTCAGGTAATGTCATATAAGGATTTCTTGAAGGGACATTATTTTTAGCTTAAAAAAAAAGAAATTTAAAAAGTAGAGAATTAAGTATCTGAAAGACTCTGGTATAAAAATGCATTTTGACCTATCCTCTTTGTGCGGAAAATAGTAGAGCTAAGAGCAAGGGTAGAATATAAAGAGAAATGGATTTAGACTTGAGAGAAGAAAAAAATCCTTAAAGAGCTATCCAAAAGTGAAAATGATGCATCAGGAACTAGAGTTTGCCACTCATTAGTGGTCTTTAGGAAAAGATAAGGATAAGAATAGCCAATATTCTCTCTGACTTATTTTCTCTCTTCTCTAATTCACCTTCTTCAAAGCTGCCAAAATGACATTGCTTAACTATGCTACTGTTACTTCCCTGGTCAAGAAGCTGCAATGGCTTCCAATTGTCTCTAGGATCAAAAACAAAATCTCCTTTTTGAAATTTAAAATCTTTAATAATGCGGCTGTGGATAAACTTTTTAAGCTTACTGAAATTAATTATTTTTGAAGACAAATTATTGTTCTCATAAACAACATTTCATGCCCCAAATCTTTGCCTATAGACAGTCTATAATGCCTGTCATGTACCTCTTCCTCATCTCCCCCTCATAAGATCTTCCTTGAAATGGCAATATCTGTACCATTCTATATTAACCCACAATTTTCTAGTGTAAGTAATTTCAAATATATTTTATATTTATCTAACTGTTTTCATGTTTTTCTTTTCATAGAATATACAATTGAACAGCACAGGGATAATTTTAATTTCTTGTTTTTATTTCCCATGAATAACAGATTTTTCCAGCACTAACTAGAAACTAAACAAATTCTTGTTAAACAAATGTTTAGTCTATAGTTGTTTAGAGATGATTCTTCCCTTTTTCCAACTCAATAAACATTTATCCTTTTCCACATGTGTCACTGATTCTATGAGCTCACTTTGGTTGTTTGCCTTTTACTGAAAGCAAGTCCTTAAAGTGTATCTCTCCATTCCACAATCACATTTCATTTATACAGCATCATTGGAAAGGCAATAAGATAGTCCACACATATATGGGGATTTCCCAGATATCTAAACAATTGCCTTTTTCCTTTTGCTGTTTTGGATTTTTTTTTCTGAAATAGAGTACACACATTTATGACTTATTTGTATATTATTTATTTTTAGATTATTTGATGTTTTACCTATTACATATATATATATATATGAGAGAATACAAAAATTAATTACCAAGCTTATTTTCTACTATTTCTTTATTAAACTTCCAAGTATTTATTTATTCCCTTTTTACTCTATTCCCCCCAAAAAAGAGAAAAGGGGAAAAAAACTTATCACAAATATGCATAATCAAGAAAAACAAATACCCATATTGACCATGTCCAAAAATGTGTCACATTACACAGATTTGCTGTTACCTCTCTTTCAGGAGGTAGGTAGTATTTTTCTTCATCAGTCCTCTATATTTTCATTTATCATTGCCTCAATCTGAATTCCTCCTGTTTCCTCTCATTTTATTTTGTATCACTTCACAAAATCTCCCCAAATTTCTGTACAAGTGTCACTTTATCATTTCTTACATCAAAATGATATTCCAGTACATTCATATCCCAAAACATGTTTATCCAGTCACAAAATCATGATCATCTCCTTAGTTTCCAGGTTTTCTTTTTGCCATTGTAAAAAGAACTGTTTTAATTTATTTTATTTTAAATTTTTCTTTTTTTTTCACTTTTTGGATTCTGTCACCTTTTCCATTTCTCATGATCTGTCTAAGGTAATAGAAAATAGTTTAATCCACTAGTTATGTCAGTACTCTTAAATATAATTTATTTAAAAATTTCCTATGTTTGAGGCTTTATAACAGACATAGTTTTAGAAAAATAATAAAACACCTTATTATTATTGTTCTTGATACTTTTAAACCACAAATAGCTGTTAACTGCAAGAAGGACTTAGAAATAGAAATTGACATGAAGTTACTTTGATTTTTTTCTTTGTATTTTTTTCCTCATAATGAGATCTCATCATATTTTATATATCTTCTGTTTTTAATTTATCAGCTGCAGTGATTTTCTATAAATGACATTAGTGTGAAAGTTCTTATATAATATGAAGCTCAAATATTTTGGTGCAATAAACATTTGATATTTCAATGAATTTTGATATTTAATTCTGAAATTAGAGATCTTCTAAATCATGCTTCACTTAGGAAAAGAAATATATGCACTTATTCTATTGCTGCAGGTCAAAATAATTAGCCAAAGATGTAATTTACTTGGAGATCATATTACTAGTCTGAAGAATATTCAACGTGTGCATATTTATGTGTCATGTCTTTCAATATGTTCAATTAATTGATATTTCAATGCATCTGCCAAGTGAATTTTGAAGGTTTTTTTAAAAAAAGATTTGCTTTTGAAAGCAATGCTATTTGTATTTTTTAATTGAAACATAACTTTTGTGCCAATTGATTCTTCCATGCATCTGAGCAAAGAAGAATAGTATTTAAAGATGCAGTCATGAGAGGCATGACATGGTTTCATCACTACGGAAACGATTTCTGCCTCTCCAGTGTAAGACAGCTGTCTTGTTTAAATCAGAATATGAGATATGGAAGATTGCATCTTGTAAATAAGTGTAAATAGAAGGCAAAGGCTTTAAAATGAGGCTAAGTTAATGTATCATGGCCATGGCAGTTTTAAAAGAAAGCTCAGATAGAATTTTGTGACTCCTCAGCCATTCTGCTTTTTAAAGAAATGTATCTTTTCATGCATGATATGAATCTGTATATCCATATGCATCTCTGAATTGTCACATGCATATATCCCATGGGATTCTTAAGGTTTTGAATATATTACCATAAAATCATAGAGTCTTTTAAAAGAAATATATGAAGATAAAATATGAGGCACATGCCTCATGTACAAATAAATAAAAAAAATGCCAAAATGGTTTTAAAAATCTTCCTAGTAAGTTAATATCTGCATTTTTGGGGATCTAGAATAGAACTCTAAATTTCCAATCCAACAATAACAATGATACCCTTTCTTTGGTTGTCCTTTAAGGTTCTTTATCTTCTATTGTCTATAAAATCCTGGATTTTCTGTTGGGAAGATTTGGGTTCAATTCCTAACTCTGATGTCTGCTACCTCAGTGCCCTCAGATCATTTCTTAATCTATGCTACATGAGAATCAATTTGCCCTTCCTTCAACCTCTCCTTGCACCAATGAGAAAAGAAAAAGAAATTGAAATAACAAATATCCACAGCCAGACCAAAAAAATATCCTCAATGGTTACATATAAAAAATGTTTGATTCTGTAACATGGTACAAGTCTCACTGCAAATTTCTTCATCAGTTATGGCTGATCACTATAGTGATCATAGTCCTTACAACATTCAAATTGATTATTTTTTACTATGCTGTAATAATTGTATGAATTGCTTTCTTCTGTTGTATACTTTATTATTGTTCAGTGTGGATTACAAAAAATGTATCATCTTCAAAGATATGGAGTGCAAGATCATCTTACTTGTTTCTTAAGGAATCTGTGTGCAGGTCAAAAAGCAACAGTTAAAGCAGAACATGGAACCATTGATTGGAATATCAGAAAAGGAGTATGACAAGACTGTCTATTTTCACGTTTTTTGCTTAACATATATAGAATACATCATGCAAATTGCCAAGCTGTATTATAAAAAGTTGGAATTAAGATTACTGAGAGAAATATCAATAATCTGAGATATGCCGATATTACTCTGATGGCAGAAAGTGAAGAAAAATTAATTTCCTTTAAAATGGTAAAAGAGGGGTATAAAAACTACCTTGAATCTTAAAATTAAGAAAATAAGATCTTAGCAACTATTCCCATCATTTCCTGAGAAATAATAGAAGAAAAAAATGGAAGCAATGTTTGATTTTATTTTTTTGGGCTCAAAAATCACTGAAGATGGCAACTTCATCCATGAAATCAAAAAATACTTGCTTCCTAGAAGGAAATCCATGGCAAATCTTGACAGCATTCTAAAAAGCAGAAGCATTACCTTGCTAAGAAAGATCCATATAGTCAAAGCTATGTTTTTGTTTTTGTTTTTGTTTTTCTGACAGCAATGTATGACTAAAGGAATTGTACTGTAGGGAAGCTGCTTGCCTCAAAATTGAGGCTTTTGAATTATGGTACAGGTGGAGTCTTTGAGTGCCTCTTGGGCAGCAAAAGGATCAAATTAGTAAATACTTAAGGAAATTTACTCAGAATATTGGGCAAAAGGTCAAATACTAAAGCTGTAACTGAAATACTTGCACCACATAATGAAAAGATAGGACTCACTGTAAATATCTTTTCACTATGACAGTGGATTTCCAGCACTTGTTACCTTGGATTGATACAAATAGTTAAAAGTAATAGGCAGACAACCCTAGGATTTACATTGGTCATGGGTCTTTGTAGGCTTTTTAAAACAGTCTACCCCCACTTAGATTTCAATTAAAATGTCTTAGAATGCTCCACTTAAAAATTAGAGCATTTAATATTTATATTAAGATGTCTCAATGGATCTGTGATTTTATCAATTATTCTCTTTGTTAGCCCACACATAACCCATCAGAGCCTTCTCATATTCTCTCAGTCTTTCTGTTTCTTTCCATTTATTCTCTACTGAATTTTTGCCCAATTTCTTAGAGACTTTCTTCCAGAGCTAGAAACCCTTAACCTGATATCTGTGAATATTAACTTTCTTTTTCATAATTATATTTAAATATAATTAGTGTCTTTTGTACCTTTATCAAAACTTTTTTTTGAAAAGGGATCTATAGGCTTTTTAGACTGTCAAAGTTGTCTGTATATTTTCAGAATACTATTGCTACATTGTTATCCTTCACCTTCACCATATAGCCAGTATAACTATGATTACCTGTTCCAAACCCATCAACGTTTCTCTTTCTAGCCAAGGATCTCCAAAGGAGGTCATGAATATACTAACTGGTCTGTATCCCAGCTAATTTATTTAAAGGAAAAGGACCACCATGTGCAAGAATGTTGGTTTTAGCCCTTTTTGTAGTGACAAGGAACTGGAAATTGAGTGAATGCCCCTCAGTTGGGGAATGGCTGAATAAGTTATGGTCCATGAATGCTATGGAATATTATTGCTGTATAAGAAATGATCAGCAGGATGATTTCATAAAGGCCTGGAGAAACTTGCATGGACTGATGCCAAGTGAAGTGAATATAACATTATACCTAGCAACAAGATTATGTGATGATCAATTTTGATGGATGTGGATTTTTTCAGCAATGATGTGATTCAAACTAATTCTAATAAACTTGTGATGGAGAGAGCCATCTTCATCCAGAAAGAGGACTGTTGGGAGAGAATGTGGATCACAACAATGTTTTTTCACAATTTTTTGTTATTTGCTTGAATTTTTTGTTTTCTTTCTCATTTTTTTTCTTTTTCATCTGATTTTTCTTGTGTAGCATGTCAAATGTGGAAATATGCGTAGAAGAATTGTGCATATTTAACATGTATTGGATTGCTTGCTCTCTGGGCAGGGAGAGAGGGAGAAAGGAGGGAGAAAAATTTGCCATACAAGGTTTTGCAAGAGTGAATGGTGAAAACTATCTTTGCATATATTTTGAAAATAAAAAGCTATTATTAAAAAAAAAGTTTGAGTTTACAACTTTACCAATAGTGAATTAATGTCTGATTTTTCCCACATCCTCTCCAAAATTTGTCATTTTCTTTTTCAGTCTTATTAGCTAATTTAACAGGTATATAAGTAGTACCTTTGAATTGTTTTAATTTGCATTTCTCTAATAAATAGGGATTTAGAACATTTTTTATATGGCTCTAAAGCTTTGATTGCTTCATCTGAAAATTGTTCATATAGTTTTATCATTTATCAATTTGTCTTAGTTACCTATATATTCATGAAATGAGGTCTTAATCAAAGAAAATTGCTTCAAAATATTTTTTTATGGTTAAGATTGCTAAATATATTTCCTTGCATTCTATTCCCTATAGTTTATTGTATTCGCTCTCCTTTTACTCTGTGCTTCTTCAATATACTAGAACAAAAGATTAAAATAAAAATTAAAGGAACACACCAATCTTCTCATGAAAGAGATCCCAAAATGAAAGATTTCTGAATAGTAGAGCCAAATTCCAGAACTTCCAGGTCAAGGAGAAAATATTGCAACCAGCCAGAGAGAAATAATTCAAGTAACTTGGTGTCACAATCTGGATAACACATGATTTAGCAGCTTCTATATTAAGGACTAGAGTATTTGGAATATAATATTCTGTAGGGCAAAACTCTAATATTAAAAGCAAGATTCACCTACCCAGCAAAAATGAATATAATGCTTTGGGCAGGGAGGAGTGAACGTTAAGTGAAATAAAGGACTTTCAAACATTTCTGATTAAAAGACCAGAGCCAAATAGAAAATTTGACTTTAAAATATGACTCAAGAACAGCATGAGAAGGTAAACAGGAAAGAGAATCAAAAGGTGCTTAATGAGGTTAAATAGTTTACATTCTTACATGATATTTGTAACTTTAAGAAGTTTCTCATTATTAGAGCAGTTAAAACAAGTATGTATAGACCTCAGGCACAGGTATGAGTTGAATGTGATAGAATGATATCTTTAAAAATAAAAGTAAGGGGTTAGAAAGAGGAATGCACTAGGATAAAGGGAAAGGGAGAGGCAAATTGGGGTAAATTATCTCACATAAAAGAGCCAAGAAAGAATTATTGCAGTGGCAATGATGGGGAAAACTTGAACTTGACTCTCATCATAATTAATGCAAAGAGGAATAACAAACACTCAATTGAATATCAAAATCCATCTTTACCCTACAGAAAAGGAGAAGCGGGAAGTGACAAGAACCATTTAATTGTGCTACAGATTTAGGTGCAAAAACATTTTTTGGGGGGGGATTAAGGAGGAGTCTTCATAAGCAGCAGCTACTGTGGAAGTGGGTCTGTAGCATCAGTAAATATAATTATGCATTATTATCTCCACAAAAAATTTGGGGGGTTAATGGAGAAGCAAATGTTATTCCTGGGATCCTTGGGCTGATATTCTAGGGTTTAGGCTCAAAAAGGAGGTGGTTATAGTTGGTGGATCCTTGGACACTAGTCTTTCTCAACTTTAAGGTCCTTTGCTGTATCAACTAGATTATTTGCCTCCCCTAGAAGGAGATAATTTAGGTGGGTGAAGTTGTTGTGGGCAAGAATGTATGAACTGTGGCTATATGGATCTGGCCAGAAGTAGGACCACAGATCTGAATATGTTGTTTGTTTGTTTCTTTATGGAGCTCTTGGACTTATTTCTCACCATGGAAATGTTACCAGGAATTATTTTCTGGATTGCTAGAAAAACATGAACAAATAACTGCCTAAAAAAGACTGCTGTCTAAATTTATTTTAATTTTAAATTATATTTTAGCTTTTTCCAATTATATGTAAAGAAAAACCTTAGCATTTATTTTTACAAAATTTTGAGTTGCTGACTTTTCTGCCTCCCTGCCTTCCCCTCCTCTCTTCCTAAAATAGTAAGAAATTTGATGTGTTATATATGTTCAATCTTTTAAAACATTTCCATTTTAATCGTAGTTGTGAAAGAAAAAAAAGACCAAAAAACAAAAACAAACAAAAAACCTCAAGAAATAAATAAACATTGAAAACTATATTTTCATGGAGTTCATCAGTTTTCTCTGTAGATAATAGCATTTTCCATTATGATTTCTTTGTAATTCATCTTGGATCATTGTTTTCCTGAAAAAAGCAAAGTATATCACAGTCAGTCATCACACAATGTGGCTGTTATCATGTACAGTGTTTTCCTTTTCTGTTAATTTCACTTTGGATCACTTCATACAAGTTTTCCCAGGCTTTTTCTGAAATTTGCCTGTGCATCATTTCCTTTTGCATAATCCTTCCATAATAATCATATATCATGCCTTATTCATATATATCTAGCATACATATATATATATATATATATATATTCTTTTTCCTTTTTATGGTCTTTTTGAGATACAGAATTAGTAGCGGTATTGTTGGATCAAAGAGTATGGAAAGTTTGATTGCTTTTGGGCATAGTCCCAGATTTTTCTCCAGAATTTACTTATTTTAATTTAATCAAACTTCACCTGCATTAAAGTTCTGTCTTTCTATTTCTTTTTGTCTCTGTCTTCCCACTCTGTCTGTCTTTTTGTTTGTCTTTTTGCCTGTCTTTCTCCACATATATATATATATATATATATATATATATATATATATA